>OMOT01045436.1:0-17826 GCA_900312575.1 Acanthochaenus luetkenii
AAATAATGGCTTTTTTTTTAACGGAAGAACTGAACATGAACTAGTTCATTTTTGGGACTGTGAACTATGAACGTGAACTAGTTCATTTTAATCTGTGTGAACTGAACTTTGAGCTAGCTCTTGAGAAGTGTGAACTTGCACAACACTGACTGTGGTTATGCTACTTCATTTGTATTGCATTTACAGCTCCAGCTTTTGGTAGAGTAAATTGCCATTACAGTATTTATGAAATCTATCATTGGACAACTATTGAATTACATTCATTAAAACATTTTATAAAGTTAGAACGATAAACTATTCATTATTAATGCAATTCTCGTATTAAGAAATGCTGAAACTAAATTAAGAGAAAGGCATTCACAATAACATTCAAATTAATGCAAAGACAAAAGTACTACAAGTAATCAGGGGATACCATACAAAGACAATACAAACAAAGCAAAGTCCATTGAGACATCTAATTAATGATGGAATGCTTGGGACTAAGGATGAGAGAGAGAGAGAGAGAGAGAGAGAGAGAGAGAGAGAGAGAGAGAAGGGAAGAGTGCTGGACTGTGTGTGAAAATGTGTTTTTAGGCCTTGTCAACAGATGTTGGATCAGGGCTGAAAAAAGGTTTTGAGATAGTTTCAAGGCAAGTGGGTAAAAAAACAAACAAGAATATTTTAGTAATAATGCAAACCACATGTGTCCGAGTCAACAACAGAACCTAATGATATGAAAAGAACGTAAACCGTTAAAGAGACAAAATACAGATGCACAAATCATTGCTGCAAAGTAGGGATTAATACTGGGATTCCCAAACAAGATTGTTTTTCATTTCCCTCATGAGAGCAGCTTGAGGACCCAGGAATTATAATATATCATGTCATAATATTGCATACATCTATGTAATATCACGCTAAATTACTAGTCTATTACAAAACATTCTGACACTGAACTTCATTCTGACAATAGTGATGGAGTGTAACGTCCAAGAGTAGCTGGCAGGTGTACATTCACATTGCAGTGGCAATAAAAATGGATCCTGGCAAAATTAACCCTTCTATTGTGTTGGGGTCAAATTTGAACCAATTGTCACAATTTTGGTCAATTCTGAAGGTCTCTGGGTCATGGGTCAAATATGACCCAGCAGAGAATACTGGCTGTTGATAGTATGGCATGCATTATTGAAAAGTTCTGAGTAGATCTGTGGATCAAATTTGGCTCAAACAAAATTCATCTTTGACTCTAGACACCCCACCCCTCCCTTTCCTCCTTGGGAACAATTATTTTATTGCGGTATGGACCTGTACTCCCAATCCCTCTGGCACCCCTCCCCTCACGAGAACTCAACCTTTCTCACAGTATATGGACATACAGTACACACACACTAAAAATGAACTTTAATGTTAACACACACACACCCCCACACCCTCTCTCTTTCTTTCTCAATCTATCTATCTATCTATCTATCTATCTATCTATCTATCTATCTATCTATCTATCTATCTATCTATCTCCCACACACACACTCAAAAAGAATACCCCTCATACTGTCATCACAACATGTCCACATACAGTACATGGGAGATATATTGGATCATAAGCATTGTTTTTTGAGTGTTTTGGGCTGAGTTAAATCATGGGTCAACCCCACTAACACAAAAGGTGTCAGCAACTTTCTAACACATTAGGAAAGTTAAAAGATGGGATAATCGTCTCGTGTTTCAATTAACGAGAGCATGTCAGACTGTGGGCAGCACTAATATAATGGAGAGCTGGGGCTCTATTGTTAATGATGAATATAAATGGTAGAATTCTGGTCTCAAATCGGAAAGAAAGAGAGAGAGAAATAAACAGGTACAGACATATAGAGAGAGACAGTAGGGAAGGGCAGTGGTGTCTGTGGGTCTTTGAAAACCATTGAAGCTCTAGTATGGGGGCATCAGGGTTGATGGGTCACGATTAGGTATGTCTCATTAGAGTCAGTCTTGGGAATTAATGAGTGCCATAGGCAAAGCCTGCGCTAACAGTCCAATGACACAGGGATACCCATAACCCCGCTATCTCTCAAACCCTGAAGGAAAGTAGCTCTCTATTTCGCTATGTGTCCATATACCCTGTTTATCTACTTTGAATTTCCCTTTCCCACTTCTCACTAGTTTTCCAACTGTAGTCTGTAATGTAATCCCTTACACTACTTAATATTGTAGGTAGTGTAATCTGATTACTTTTGGAGTACTTTATTTAATTAAGGGCTTGCTAGAATGAAGTTATTTGACAATAAATACAGTTTCAAAGCTGTGAGAGAGGGTGTATGTGAGTGCACACCTATGTATGTATGTTTGTGTGTTTGAGCGCTCGTGTATATAGGTAACTATTTGAGTGTTATAAATATACAGTGCAATACAAGAGGACATGTCCAACTCAAAAACCCCAATTAATGGAGTCATGGAGAATATCTTTCCTTGACTACAGTGGCAGGTTTATCTCTCAGCCAATGAAATAGCATGATTTGTAATTAGTGGTTTCCTGTCTCTGGTCAGGATGGTGCTAATGAGTATGATGTGATTATGAGGGGCCTTGGGGTAAACCTCTCTCTGAGGTGAACAGAGAATAGCAGTGGAGAAAGGAGAGTCAGCGGCTAAGTGGTATAAATATCAAATAGAAACAAAGCAAGCGTGAAGAGGGGCAGTTTTCCCTTTGATACTGTTGATCATGTCCAAACTCCAGGCTAATGGCTTGAGACAGCTCCTCCCTGACATCAGGGAGATGACTATCAAGGTAATGACAAAGATGGTGATTGCAGTGACATTGATCGGGAAGATAATTGCTATATTAGATGGTTGTGATGATGGTAGTTATGATGATGATGTTGATGATGGTGTTAATAATGATGATGACGGCAATGACAATGATATTGCTAGGAATATAGGGAGACAACCGTTTTAGCTATTTAGCTAGCGATGACCAGTAATGATGCAAAGTCACCCTGGCAGAGGGAAAACATTGTGCAGTGCACCTCCTCTTAGCTCATGCTATACATCTACCAATACATAGGATCTGATGTAATGATCCCTTGTTCTCTGGAGCTGGGCATGATCCCACAGCTCGACAGCTTCTCTACGGAGCCCCACAAGGCTCACGGCGATAAAACAACGCAGTATTGCAGTTTGAAAATAAAATTATTGGACAGTAAGAAACAAACATTTAAATGGCACATTTTAATGTAAATAATGTGTATGTCAATTACATCGGTATCGTTGTAGATGTGATTGGGCCTTTAACCCTTTTTTGTATCTCACAAGGCTAACTCATTTCTCAGCATTTCAGAACCATTACAACTTACACTCTCAGTTCATGTTTTCCCCTCAACAGTATGTCTGAAACTTTAACAGTTAGATGCTACAAAAATAACTTTATTTATATAGCGTTACATTATACGTTATATAAACCAATGTTACAAGGTGGTGTACAGGTGAAAATCTAACAATTGGCAGAGATGGTTTTTTAAAATCTTCTTAAAATCTGTAACAGTCTCTGCAGTTTTAATATTTAGGGGGAGGCAGTTCCAGAGGGTGGGAGTGACGACTGAAAATGCACAATCTCCCTTTGATTTCAACTTGGACTTGGGAACCACTAAAAGGCACTGTGATGTAGGGACACTGTAGCTCAGGGGTTGTTAAAGAAGCTTTGTTTACAACAACTCATGTCCATCCTTAGACCAAATACATACAAATGTACCTCTCTTCTTCTGAAAGATAGTGCTCAATGACAATCTGACAAGTTGATTGGTGTAGCACTGTACAGTATGCTATTGTTGTACTACATGTATTGTATCTGGGTGGTAGTAGACTGTAATAATGACAAAAATAAATGACACACATTTATCCTTCAAAATCTTTTCACATCATTTAATTAAATATCATGTACTGTATATATAATTTATCACAAATTGTTCTGTATATCATTTAAACAGAGTGGCTGTAAGGGGCATAGTCTCAGGTCTGCTGATGCCAACCAATTACATTCCATCAGGACTAAGCTCTGGACCTGGGGCGACAGGGCCTTTGCTGCAGCTGCCCCTTCCCTCTGGAATGCCCTCCCCAGCCATATCTGCAATGCCAACACCCTACTGTCCTTCAAAATAGCCCTCAAAACCCACCTTTTCACTCTTGCATTTGACCCATAGTTGTTTTGTTTATTTTGTTTTGTTCTGCTGTTTTGTTTTTATCTCATATTGTCAAGTGTCTTTGAGCATTGTGAAAAGCGCTATATAAATGTAATGTAATTGTCCGCTCCGCTCCTCCACTCTTGCGGGTCGCCTAGCCCACCCATCGCTGCATGGGCTTGGAAGTTGCTCGTCACGGGCTCGACTCTTCGCATCCCTGGCACCGCAATGGTGGAATGAGCTCCCCCCTTCAGTCAGGACAGCTGAATCGCTACCCATCTTCCGCAGGAGACTAAAAAACCCATCTTTTCCGACTACACCTAGACCCTACCTGAACTGACCTACCTGAACTGACCTATCTCCTTCTACTCTTTTCTTCTCTCCCCTCCAAAAATGTAAACAAACTAACAACTCTGACTACTAATGCTACTGCTCCTATTGAAGTTTTTAATGCTACTTGTTCCTATTGAAGTGTTTAGCTGAAGAAAGATGTATATTTGGTCTGACTGATGTGGATGAAAAAATGTACTATTATAAGTCGCTTTGGACAAAAGCGTCTGCTAAATGATGTAATGTAATGTAATGTATTATTATTATTAGTCACATGTTCCCAAAATAAAGACACAAACTAAGTGACTCTATATGACACATTGCTGTCCCACAGAAGTACACTGGGCCTCCATCTGTGGTATAAGTCAATGCTGTACTTAAATAGGCATGGTCCTTTAGGTGCTAGGAAAGATTCATGACCAATTACTGCCAAATTAGTACTACTACTTATAAACATGACTACTAAAAACTGGTTGTTTCCTTACGTTCTTTTAATTTAAAGATCTTCTTGGGTATGCAAGGTTTTCGCCTGACAGCAGCAATATAAGTAGCAGTACAATGCTTTGGAAGTGCCCATACCTATAAACCTAAAACCAAAGCATCCATGCATAATGTATCTCCCTACACATACAGTAGTTAGATGTAATCAAATAGTAATACTCTACAACAAATGACACCTAATTAAAAATCCATTAGTGTTATGAGTTCACACATTGCACAGGATGATACACAGGTGGCTTGTGTGTGTGTGTGTGTGTGTGTGTGTGTGTGTGGTGGTGGCATGCAAACACCATAACTCGGTCAGAATAACCCAGTTAAGCTCATACTCCTGCCTGGCTTACTCTGATATTGACCGGGTTACTTACATTAACATCTTACTCTTTTCACTTTTGGTTTTCACCATCTGCGCAACCTCTGACTCGAACAACGTTATGGGCACATTTTGATATATACAAAAAAGCTGATGCCGAACGGTATATACAATTGCTATTACTTTTGGGGTCATAATTTATTTCCCCAGTATTAGAAGTAATCTCAGTCAAATAGGAAGGAGGTAGCAAGCAGCAGCACCTTTTCATACATTTTTGCTGGCAGATCATTCAGCCTGTGGGCGGGACAATACAGGTGGACAGGAATGTTATGTTAAATGGTTTACTCATGGCAACAGGGATACTCAATTACAGGGTATCAAATATGCATGTAAACAGCATAACCCGAATAAGATCTTAAGCGGAGTATTACCAATAGCTGGGATACATCGTGCCTGTAAATGTAGTCACTGTCAGTCTGTGTGTACTGTGTAGAAGTGTTAGGCACCTAGTTTCTGCTCAGTTACCACACAGCAAATAATTTAATAACCTTTCCCCACTGTCTAGGGACAAAAGCTATTTGTGTGTCATGTCAACCAATGAAAACAAGCAAAATAAAGACATGACTATTAGGACTGTGGCGAATTCCAAAGCAAGTGTGTCTGTGTGTGTGTGTGTGTGTGTGCATGTCCTCTTGGAAATGGACAGAGGGGGAAAAATGCTCCTAATAATATTGATGGAAACAGCTTGCATAATACCAGCCATAAGTAGGTAGAGGAGAAAATACTGTTCTGTTGAGTTCTGTCTCAATGTACCAATATATGAAAGATTATGAAAATGCTTGTGCTTGAAATTAGCTTCAATTTTTCAAGTTCTCCAGTAGCATTTTCAGTTATAGTATGTTGCTTCTCTATTCCATTACCAAGTAATACATAATAATGTTTTTTTTTTAATGAATATCTCAATTTGGAGTTCTAATGTGGATATTTAGGTTGTAGATGTACTGTACTTGTCTTCTGTCTCCTGGGTTCTCCTCTTAAGATCTCATGAGAAAGGTTTGTATGGCTCAATAACAGCAATTTATCTGAGCGTTGACTGAGTTCTCTTAATTCTGAACCTTAATTCTGAACCATATGAGCAATGTCCTGACCGGCATTGCTCATATATTTGCATATAACTTGCACATAACTCTTCAGGACAATGCTGACCAGGTGAGTAAGAACATAAATGTGTGGGTATGTGTGTGTGCCCCAATTTTTCATTTATGACTGACCTCCACCAGCTTGTTGGCATGTTCGCGGAACACCTGGGCATATTCCTTGACCTCTTTCTCATTACCGCTTTTAGCCGCCTCGATGAGCACCAGCAGAGGGACGTTGGTCTCCAGGAAAGAGTCGGAGATGTGGTCCATCACCGCTTTCCTCAACTGGGAACAGAGGTAATAGGATAGGGGAGGGGTCATGATATTATTCAAATTGCCAATGATTCCACTGCATTTTAGATTACATTACACTTAGCATATTAATGAATATGACATAGCATAATGGGGGCAAAAGAACAAAGGCACAAAGAGAGAGAGACAGACAGACAAAGCGAGACAGAGGGAGGTGAAAGAGAGGGAGAGAGCCCTCAATAGGCAGGAGTGTAAAATGCTTGTAACGTGTCATTTTCCCCATAAGGCCATTTACTAGGGCTGACTTTGCGACTTATACCTTTGTTTACGGAATAATTTTGTTCAAAACTAGCAGGGGACTGGTTATTTTATCAGACAGTAAATGGACACTGATGCTACTCACAGGGATATCGGATGGAGAAAGAGACCGGAGGGAACAGTGTAGAAGCGACAACAGACAGGTCCTTTATCTTACACAGAAAGGGAGTTAGTCACATGAGACCAGTACGGAGACAGACTATAGAAAAATATTGATTCTCGAACACAGGGCAATGTTTCAGTCGTAAGACCTTTCTAAAAAATTATCTTTTCTTTTTCAAGAATACACTACATAAACAGTATTAAGACCATAAACCTGGGACAGGCAACCATGTGCCATAGAGTGCTGGGAGTATGCAGGTTTTCATTCCATCCAAAAACACTACAACAGGTAATTTCACAAATTAATTCTGCTTGAAGGTACTCTTGGCACTCTATGGCACAGCACAGCTATTCAGGTCTATTCTAAGACAGGTCAGGCAAAAATATATTCAGGGGGTTTCTGTTAGCTGGTCCACACATAAAAGTGAGTCATATAACAACAACAATTAACAACATGAATGGCAGAAATTTGTTTGATTTCTGAAGCCATCTTTTATAATTAGTTGTAAAGCAAACATTGCAGCGCCATGTTCCTACATTAAAAATGTAGAGGGCAGCAGGGGGAGAGAAGGTAGAGAAGACTAAATGGCTTTGACTGACAAGAGTAAATACCTCTAGCCAGAAAAAAAGCATATGTAAGTGTGTCTGCACACAAATAACCTCCAGCAATTAAACACTTAATTGCCAGTCCAGAATGGACTTGTGAGGTCCAACCGAGCCACCACCTGCCCCCTCGATCGCATCCCATCCACTCTTCTCCAAAACCATCTTTACTGACATCACGTCCTTCCTCAATACCTTTATCAATTCCTCCCTGTGCTGCTAGAGTAAAATCTCTACTTAAGAAACCTCCCATCAACACTGCTGCCATCCATAACTACAGACCTGTATCTCTTCCCTCCTTTCTATCCAAAACCCTAAAGCAAGCATCCTTCTCTCCATCCTCTATGAACTTGGCATTGCAAGATCTGCACACTCCTGGTTTGCTTCCTACTTGACATAAATTGATGGGTGCAACATGTCTGACATTAGTGCTTGGATGTATCTGCCCCACCTCAAGCTCAATCTTGACAAGACGAAGCTATTCTTTTTCCCAGGAAAACTGCCCTCACACTGACTTCTCCATCACCACTGAGAACACCACTGTGTTGCCCTCACTGACTGCCAAGAGACTTGGGGTGACCCTGGACAGCCAGCTGTCTTACTCTGCCAACATTGCTGTGACAACCCACTCCTGTAGGTTTTCCCTCTACATCTGCCCATTCCTTACGATGGAAGGGGCGCAACTCCTGGTCCAAACATTTGTCATTTCCCACCAAGAATACTGCAAAGCTCTTCTGGCCAGGCTATCCACCTCTGCCACCAGATCTCTACAGCGCATCCAGAATGCTGCGGCCCGGCTGGTCTTCAACCAACCCAAATTCTCCCATGTCACTCCCCTCTTCCGGTCACTTCACTGGCTTGCCATCTCTGCTTGCATCAAATTTAAGACAATGGTACTCTCCTACAGGGCAGTATATCAAACTGCCCCACCTTATCTACAATCCCAGGTCAGGTTCCAAACTCCAGCTCAAAGCAAACTGAACGCTTTGCTGATGAAGACTGTGATATACGGTTGGTTTGACTACTGTTGACAAAATGTACTTACTGTAAGTCGCTTTGGACAAAAGCGTCTGCTAAATGTTGTAATGTAAATGTAACAATCGTGAATTACGGTTTCCTAAGGGCAGGTAATTCATCACTATTGCCTCTGAGAAGAGATATGTTGCAGGACCAAAGCATCATGATTGTATTATAGGCTGATCAATTTTGCCATTTTTAAGTTGAGAGCATATTTTTAACTCTAGAGCACAGATTTCAACAGCACAATTACAAAACCTGGTGGGAAGGGTAGGGGATGGAAGTAGAAGTAACTTCCTTATATGGTAAATAAAAATGGTAAATGGACTGCATTATATATAGCTTATTTTTACTGCCTTTTTCAGATGCCCAAAGTGCTTTACAATTAGCCTCACATGCATCCATTCACACACACATTCATACACCATTGGCGGAGGCTGCCATGCAAGGCGCCAACCTGCTCAACAGGAGCATATTTCATTGAAACACACTGTTAGACATAATGTCACGAAATTATTCTGGCATGGATTGATGATTGAAATTTATGTCAGGAAAAGAAAGGAGAGGAATAGACAGACATTTTAATCAATAGATATGATATTAAATTCTGGTGCAGATCACCTGGGCAGCAAAAGGAGTCATGTAATTATCCAGCCCTCTCTGTGCCCATAATGTAATCCTACAGTGTTAATGCACCCTGACCATCATAATGGCCGTTCATTGAGCATTATTGTTTACAGGACTTTTCTAATAGCTCCCCTCCCTTTTCACTTTGCACCTCCTCTCTCTGTCAGCCATTTGTTGGAATCCAGCTCAATAATAAAAAGTCTGGTTGAAGACAACAGTTTATTTTGGTGTGGATGGGAGCGGAAAAAAACTACAATTGAGTAGAAAGAGTCTTGATGTTATAAGTTGTTATTAACGAGGAACCACAAGTTAACCGCACATATCATATGTGTAGGCTACATGTAGGATATTGGTACAGTAGGTCTGAGGATACTTGTGAATGCCCAACAGCTAAACTGATTCTGGCAATGGTTTTGAGTGGAGAAATTATACAGACGAGTGATTTCCCGAGTCGCAGTCTCTCCTGCACCACCAGCATTCTAATGCCCACACACCACTCCCACAGAAATCCATCTGTAATCTTTCCGATCTCAGCTTCCTCCACAGCCCACACCCTAGTGTCTCTCCTCTAATCTAACACTCCCTCTGTATTTCACTAACACTTAAAGGAAATAGACCTGGAATACCAATAAAAAGCAAATGCCCTCCTCATCATAAGTCAGTGGGCCAGCTATCAGTCTCTCCACTCATGCAGCGCCACAATAGCCGAGTGTTGTGAATAGATGTTGAAAGAGTGTTTTATATTTGTTTGCTTTGTTCTTGAGAAATATTCTGATTGTTGGTATCATATCCTCAGCTTCCTTTGTGGCTATATATTTTAAAATAGTGTTTAAATACACTATTGACCTGCTTGCAACATGTAAACTGTGGACCTGCTTGCAACATGTAAACTGTGGAGATATCTTACAAATGTAGGACATCGAGATGAGACAAAACTGCTATCACTTTTGTGTGTGTGTGTGTGCTGTAATATAAGCTTGATTCTAGACTGCACTTTGGTACAACTTCGGTTGATTTTAAATGTGCTATATAAATAAAAGTTGACTTGACTTGACTAGACTGGGAGAAAAACTAAAGAAACAAACAAACAAAACTTGTCATTATATATAGTGACAAGTTGTCTTGAACTACAAAAAATGACAGGACAATTGGAAATTATGTTGAGAAAATTAGTTTAGTACAAATGGCTTTGCTTGCCCAGAATTTTGATCATTTGAGAAATGAGAATAAACATACCCTCCTATCCACCCACCAGGTCTACCTCTTATCTGTTCCTCTTTTCTCTTGCCATCCCAACAGGGGAGTTATCCAAAGTTAACAGCGCCAATTTCCACCTGATATTGAAGTAGTTAACAAGAATAATTAAGATGATACATATGCTTAACAAAACTTGACAGATGAATATCTGTGTTGCTCACTGGTACTGTAAGTGGGAGGTTTGTGTGATCTTCAAAAATTAGATTAGCATTAATTTGCCATATTTTTTTTTTAATGGGGGAAATGTTTGCGTTTTGTGAAATTAGACACCTGCTCTGTCACAAAAGCAGATGTATGAGATAAACTGTTGCAAAAATTCCCTATGATAGTCTTTGTCTCTTAATTAAACACAACAAACAAATGTACGCTCAAGGCATGTAGAAATGTAAACTGATTTAACGTGTACATACACACACACACACGCATACAGAGGTAAACTCTTCCAACTTTTTTACAATTCAAGAGAGTCTAATCACATGTAAGGGGTTGGAAAGAGGAATCTGAATCTGAAAGGGAAAATGTTGCTGGGTTTTTGAGCATTTAGAGTTGCATTTCTGTTATATTTCACTTGTGATTCAGAACAGATAGCAGCGGGTACCTTGGGGTCAGCAGAGGAAAGTTTCTTATTAAAATGTCAAGAGCAATCATAGCTTAAATGACTCATGGCTGAGGGAAAACAGCCTGCGCAAATCAAAAATTAAGTAATAGCTCTCATATATATCTAACAGCAAAGGAAGTTGATAGTTGAGATGTGAGTGGAGAAATGAGAGAGCAAAGAGCATAAACTGCACGAGGACAAACACATTAGATACCTCATTCCAGAGCCCTGAATTTAGTTGATTGTTCATTTGTTAGTGTCCTGCACACAAAAACTAGCCTGTGAAAACTGTTTTTCAAATGAGGAACATCTGCATAGACAGCACTTATAAATGTTAAGAGTTTACTTTCCCAAAGATGAACTGGCAGCAGTATGATTTTGCTCACAACACACTGTTGATCAAATGCATCTGTTTCCCCTGAATAATGATGTGATGCTGACGAAGAATGATCAAATTATACGAGTCAATGTAACCTCTCCTCAGACAGGAAGCATAACTCAGTTCCATTCGCCATCGCAATTTTGAGTTTCCAATAATTGTAACTACTTTTTTGTGATGGAATGACTGGAATACAAACGTATTTTTAACAAAAAACATTCATGAATGTAGGTTATTTTATGAATTTATTATGGATCTTCTGAAAATGTGACAAAATCTAATGGGCAGGGCTCGAAATTGTGACAGTTTTGGTTGCATATGCTCAGATATTTAGTCTGTGCGACCTCTAAATATAATTGGGAGCATCTGTGCGAGTGTAAATAATTGTTCTGGTGCGACCGTTTTTGTTTTGTTTTGTTTTCTTCTGCACTTGAACGTCCCTTTCTCTGTACATTCGCTAATATGCCTTGTGACGGGGGCCATTCTAACCAATCAAACGTGAGTTTGAGGTTCTTACCTTTAATACTGATTCTAGATTGGTTGAAATTAGTCTTCAATCACTCCCTTTCGCGGCTAGCTAGCGTTAGCGATGTTAAAAAGATTAAGTGAACGATTACGGCATATTTTAGTAACGTTACTGATGTAGTCGCTGTGGCAGCTGAAACAGTTGGTGATGTCGATGTGGCTTCACCAGCAGAGAAGAAGATGAACAGTTTTCTGAGAGCGGCTGAAGGACTTTGAATGTCTTCGGTATGAGAGTGGAGCAATGAACTGTACACAGGCAACATTAACTGTGTTTGTAACGGAGTCGACACAGTTTAAGCGTGAGAGCTGAACTTTTCTCGAAACACAATAAATCCTGTGACAAGGTGACGAAGAGTTCCGGCTCGATTGGTCAGACAGTTATTCAACACTCGGGACATGTCGCTCATCAGTGATTCAGTTCACTTGTAATACCACAATTCTTCAGCGTTTCATACTGCACATGTATGTTGGTTTTCTATTTTAATTGTTATTGTAATGCTGATTATTTTATTAATATATTATTATATTGTAACCCACGTAAAAAAATATTTGTACGTCAATAGCATGTTATGGAGCTGTGGAGGTCCACTTCTTGTTGGACCGTTCGTTGGCTGTACTGGAAAGGTACAAAATGGAAATTATTAATCAAAATATCTTCTTCTGAATGTTTCTGTGTTAAAAGTCCAACCATATAAAAACCAACCAGTTACAGTTGGATTTTATTTCATTAAGAAATGTCTGTGTTGTTATGCTGCCACTGAAAACTTCTACCCTGATAATGATATTTAAATTATTTTAGCTTAACATCTGGTAAGGATCATGTTGGTCCAGCCTGTGTCCCCGGTGCAGTGTGAGATGGGGTTCTCCACACTGAAGTGCATCAAGTCGGACATCAGATCTGCATTAAACCCCAACACGGTTGAAGATCTGATTTGAATCAGTGTAGAGGATCCTCCTCTGGAGACATTGGATGCCGCGGTCTCAGTGAAGAGATGGATGGAAGCGGGACAGAGAGCCAGGAGACCAAGTTTTAAGTCCTGGACCCAGGATATTGCATAAAGCCCCAGTTGTAGCCTATCATGCATTTTTAAGGCTACTTAAGGCAGTTTTATGTTACTTGTAAGCCGTACTGCTATGTTGTCGTTTTTTTATCAAAAAATATTATATATGTTGTGTGAGAAAGTTAATTTCGAGCCCTGATGGGTCAAAAATATACTTACAGAAATGCTAATATTTGGTTAAATGTCCATTTTCACCTTAATTAGGCACTTTTGGTAACCATCCACCAGTCTTGCTGTGGCAAACTTCTGGTTTATCTTTGACACGCACTTGACAGAATCTGTGCAATTCAACTGAATTTGTTGGCTTTCTGACACTTGTTTCTTCAGCACAGTCCACATCTTGATGGGATTTAAGTCAGGACATTCTAAAACCCCATTGCTTTACCACTTTTGATGTTTGTTTAGGGTCATTGTCCTGTTGGAACACCCAACTGCGTCCAATACCCAACCTTCTGGCTGATGATTTTAGGTTTTCCTGAAGAATTTGGAGGTAATCCTCCTTCTTTATTATTCAATTTACCTTCTGTACAGGCCCAGAGCATAATACTACCACCACCATGTTTGACGGTAGGTATGGTGTTCTTGGGGTTAAAGGCCTCACCATGTCTCCTCCAAAAATATTTCTGGTCATTGTGGCCAAATAGCTCAATGTCTGTTTCATCTTCTGAAAAAAAAGTGGATTCAAGAATGATCTTGAATTGTTGGTCTAAACAATGATCTACAGCTGACAAGATTCGTAGCAGCTGTTCCTCCTAACATGATAACTCAAAACAATTAGAAACAACTGTACTAATCAACAAACTAATGGCAGAAATTGAAATAATTTAAATGTCCCAAAACAGAAATAAAAAGACAAGAAAAAACTTGAAGAAATTGTTGTGCTATGGGGGAATCCTGGAATCAGCCATCACTCAAAATGAGGCCCAGAGAGATGACTTGACAGATGCATTCATTACAAACAGGATGACAGGGGGTAGGAACACATGGCTCATTTCCAACAACTTTGTCGGGTTGACTACCCGATGAATACTAATTAAAGGCAAGCAAGCCATGGATACTGTATTTGCTCACGGTATTTGGGGCTCTCCAACTCGTAATTACAGCTCTTCATCAAACTTTTGAACAGCTGGAGTTCTATTTATTCTGCATATTTTCAATGTCCTGCTTTCTGCCATTTTGACCTGTTTTTGTGTCACTCTGGACTTCCCTGCCAAGTCCACCTCTCGTTCTCTTTTTATCGCTAGTAAAAAATACTTCTCTGTTGCACTTGCCATTGTTTATTATGCTCATGGTCGCAAAAATAATATCCACCCTTATAAAAAGAACTTTCATTGCTTTTTAATGCCCAGCAGCAGCAATAAATGAATGGGTTAAAGTGCTTGGTCTTGATCAGCATTTGCTAGGTACAAAACTCTGGCAAAGGCCAAGGTGCTGAAACACGTTAATTTCTGATGGCATTAAAGTACTGTAACATATTGTTATGAATGTGGACATTCCAGTTGTTCTTGAGTAATTATGCCTACTGTCTGCATCTGTTCTTATGAAATTAAGTGTACTACTCTTAGGCCTGTTTAAGTGGCCAACTGAGCATCTTTTCCCAGGGTCCTCAGCTAAACAAACACAGCGTTCCATCTTTCAAACATTCACAACTAGAACGCCATTTAAAAATCCATACAAACAGAAGCATGATACTCTTCTAGCATCAATCTATTTTATGGAGGTAACTACTTTGACATGCATGCAAAATAATAAAAACTGTGGGAAAGTGAGGGCTGGCCTCTTGCTAAAGCTAATATGCAACTCTGTAGCTCACAGCCTCAGACTCTCCTCACACCGCATTGTGAAATGCTTACTTCATCTTAAAGAGGGAGCAATTGGGCTGTAAATAAGAGTCAGGCTCTCTTCAGTGGCACAAGGCCCTACTTATTAATTCTGGTCTGTTAATGCATTTATGCAGAACACTCATGCAGGCTAGAATACCAGCCCAGCTTAGTACAGCCCAAACCTGGGGGGATGGAAGACTGGTAGAATGGATGATGCTGAAGAACAGAGTAAGTCATGGGAGAGAGTATGATCTGGCTTGCTGCCAGGCTTGGATGTAGCTTGTAGGCTATTCCTGCCTCAGCTTGAGTATGATGATATTGTTTATAGATTTGCCTGTCCCTCTACCTTGGTTAAAATCAACCCCCTGTATCATTCAGCTTTGAGATACATTCCAAATTCCAAATATATGACCCATCACTTTATATTGTACCATCTAGTTGACTGGCCACCCCTTGATGGTATACGTGTATCTATAAAGCTATCATTGGTAAACTCCCTATGTACATACGTTTTTATCCTGAAAGGCAGTCACAACCTAAGATCGCAAGAATGGTTGCACGGTACCTGCTGTCCGAACTGAGGCAGGCAAGACGAGCTTGTTCTATCAAGGCCCATGGGCCTGGAACAAGTTGCAGGCTAAAGTCAAACTCAAGTATCTCATCTCATTACCAGATTTTAAAAGACGGATAATGGATATGTTGTCTGTGACCTGTTCCTGTTTTAAACCATGAAGTAGATCAGTGGCTCAGGAGGTAGAGTTCCCGCCCAGCAACTGCAAGGTTGAAGGTTCGAGTTCAGCTCCTCCCAGGGAAAATAAATATGTCAGTAGTGTCCTTGAGCAAGACACCTAGCCCCAAATTACTCACGTTGAGTAGGTTGGTGCCTTGCATGGCTGCCTCTGCAAATGGTATGATGATATGTAAGTCGCTTTGGATAAAAATGTCTGCTAAATGGCAAAACGTAATGTACTCTGTGAACACAATGAGTAGGTGACTGATTAGGCGATCATCTGTCAGAGAGGCTCTGGACCACATTTTTGAACCAGATGAAGAGGGGATTGGAGTTCAACCAGAGATAGAGGAGGATGTCTCAGAAATGGAAGACAACATCAATCCCCATTTTCGATCCAGACTTTTATGAGACTGACCAGTCAACAGATGGTGATGAAGAGGCCCCTGAGAAAGAGGCCCCTGAAGAACAGGTACCTGAGGTGACATTCCAGCCCAAGGGTGGCAACTTGCTCTGGTACTCATCCTCCCAGGACATAGGAGGCAGAGCAAGAGTGGAAAACATCGTAAGGATGATGCCAGGGCCAACATGGTATGCAACATCTCGTGTGGATCACATCAAGTCCAGCTTCCAACTCTTTTTACCAGAGTCCATTGAGGAAATTATACTGGAGATGACAAACCTGGAGGGGAGGCGTGTTTGGAGACATGTGGAGAACATTGGACCAGATAGACCTCCAAGCCTACATGGGTCTGTTGATTCTAGCAGGAGTATATCAGTCAAACAATGAGGCTACAAAAAGTCTGTGGGATACGGAGTCCGGGATGCATATATTCCGGTCAACTATCTCCATACAACAGTTTCATGTTATCCGATTTGATAACAGAGATACACGACTTGTCCGCTGACGAAGCGACAAACTGGCTGCCATCAGGAACGTTTGGGACATTTTCAGTGTCTATTCTTTGTATATTCACTGCAGTTATTCATGTTAACCACTAGTCTGAGACATTGTTTACAGCTTAAAAGTGTGTTAAATAATATGTTGTGATGATTAATGTTTTTTGTGTTAATGTAAGAGCACAGAACGGTCAAATTTGACCGGGAACACCAAAATAGGGGGGGAGAAACATGTTACGGTATTGTCTATGGGTATGCAAACTGTGTATATTCTGAAGGAAGATAATATGTGAAGTTTAGCTATTTGAACAACATTTATGTTGTAAAGAAATAAGATAAATTACATAGAAATATTTGAGTTTTTATTTTGTTATCCTGTATGTTTGCAATACATTATATTTAGAATTTAGGGTAATGTACTTCATAATGAGCCAGGATACCTGTAGTTAAATAATGACTCAGTGAAATAATATCTAGTTATTTGAAACAAAGATAGTAAATAAATCAGAACATTCTACACACTAACATGTGTTTGACTTCCTGTCATTGTTCTCAGCTGTGCTCAGGTTCCAGGTTGAGACCAGTAACATATGCACATGACACAAAGCTATACGTTCCCATAAAACCCAGCAATCCTGACAGCCTAGCTCTAGTCAAATACTGCCTTACAGACCTCAAATTGTGAATGTCCCCAAATTTCCTTCAGCTTAATGACAATAATTGTGAGATTCCATTAATCAGCTGAAGCCTCCCCTTGGTAGTCTTTTAGCTAATGTTAAACCTGCTGCCAGAAACCTTTTTTTTTTTTTTAATTATCTTTACTCCTGTCTCAGTCAGAATTCTCTCTCATCTGCAGTTAGTACAGAACGCAGCAGCAAGGCTCTTAACTAAACTCAAGAGACGTGACCATATTACCCGTATTTGAGCTTCTTTACACAGGTTGCCAGTACATTTTTGAATGGATTTTAAGATTGTAATGATTACCTTCTAGGCTCATGCTGGACTAGCACATAGCTGCTTTTAGTAATTCCAAAATCCAGGGTGAAAACAATGGTTGATCAGCAGTGACGTGCGGTGAGGTTCATGGTTGGTGAGGCACTGACTCCTTTAGAGTCAGATTTACAAATATATAAACCCAAAAGTGTAGTTTATTCAATTGGCTACTGGTTATTTCATATCTCATCAGCATTCTTCACACACACA
>OMOT01045438.1:3019-15151 GCA_900312575.1 Acanthochaenus luetkenii
CTCTCTCTCTCTCTCTCTCTCTCTCTCTCTCTCTCTCTCTCTCTCTCCACTTTCTCTCTGTTCCACAATTCATTCCTTTTAAGCCATCCACCTTCTACTCCAAAAGATTTTGAAAATGAATTACCTCTCTGCTGAACATACTTGTGGAGTTAATAGATTCTCCCATCAACAATGTGTTAAAAATTAAATAGAGGTCGATAAAAGGTGGACGTTGGCGGGATAAATTGGTCAAACATCATAGGTAAGCATCGTTCGTGCACGTGTGACATTAGAAGGATAATTACATAAAAGGGCATACGTTTAAATTGTGAACTTAGTAGTAATGAGCTGAGCTTGACCTAATGAAAGAGACGCAGCGAGAGGAGTGAGAGTCCGGGGCTTATCATTTAACAGCAAAGATCTCAGAGATCACACATCGTTTAGGCCATAGAGGTAAGGACATTGTAATTAAGACTACAAGAATAAATGGAATGATGGCTCAAATTCACTGCTTAAAGCATCATTAAAGTTTGGTAGAGGTTTGGGTTGTGTAGTTACCTTGCCATGATGTAACTCCAAATATTGTTGAGATATCTTCAATAGTTTCTCCGTTGATTAAAACCAATTAATTAATTAACAAATTAACCAATTAATCCAAGATGGTGCTTATTTCTCTCCCCATAGACTTGCATTGCACGGACAAACAGGTCTCAAAGTCACACTTCTATCACACAAGCAAATGCAAACAAAGCTGATTCTTTGCAACAACCTCAGTGGCGATACATTATAATAAGACAAATAAAGAAAACAAATGAAAAGCACAAATAATACATTCTGACCCGGTAAATATTCTCAAGGGAATGCAGTGGTGATTTATCTGATTGTACAACAGTTAAGCAGAATTGAGTGGGAGTTGGATGGTAAGGAAAAGCTCCACGGCTCCACCTGGAACAGATCTGTGACATAGATATCCAGTCGCATGTAGGAGTGCACCAGATGGATATAGTTCATGTTACATTGCTATTCAGGGATCTGTGTAACTGCCATCTTCCTTCTCTTTGCTCACGTCTCATCACCTAATATATTCAGGACACTGTTTTTGTGTTTTGTGCTGAACTGGATTTGTGTGTGTGTGTGTGAGAGAGAGAGAGAGAGAGAAAATAAAATAAAAGAGAGAGAGAGAGAGAGAAAAAGAGAGAGAGAGAGAGAGAGAGAAGAAGAAAAGAGAGAGAGAGAGAGGGAGAGAGGGAGAGATAGGTTTATTTTACCTCAGTCTCATTCCAAGACTTCTATGTCTTGTTTTTTGAAAAGGTTGGATTGAGACAAACAGACCTTTAGGGAACTGATGTCCCTTGGCAGACAGGACAATATGGAGAGGCAACTTCTAGACCATTTGTACACAGTGTATTCAAAATAATCGTGCATAGCTGTGATACATTTCCCTCATCTCCATCTCTGTCCTCAAATACTCGTCATCCATCCATGATTCAACCACATCAGTCCCAGGAGAACATGATCGGCCCCAAAAAAAAGAGTCTGATCTGATCTGCCTTCGTCATAAATGTCAAATGGTGTAATCCTTTTGATCAGCTCAATCCTCTCAGCATGATGACGTAGTCTGTTCAATGGATCAGTGACTTGCAGCAGCCAGCATCCCCCGAGTTCACGCTGTCTCCTAAAACACAGAGGATCCTGGCTGTATTATAGACCTGTGGAGTGACCTACATGCAAGGCAGACACACTACAATAGTACTATAATGTAATGCAGGTATGAGGAGATGAACATTACAAGACCTGTCAATGAGAGAGTGCAGAGAGCAGATCAGCTCGTCACCAAAGGGGCATTGTATAGACACCCAGATTAGAAAAAATACAGTCTTAACACAATATTGATTAGCTAATATTGGCATTTCTAGTGGTTTACGTGAATAAAAACCACGACAGAAGCATAAGGACTATTGGTGGATTATCAAACTATAAAAACAGCTGTTATTGGTGGTGACCAAAGCAGGATGAACCTAAAGTTTAATATTTCTAGAACTACTTCCAAATAATTATATTTTTGGTCTCATCATCCTGTAGGCTGTAGTTGGACAGGCAGCCATGCGTGACAATCACACGGATCCTGGCGTAAGCACAAAGGGAGAATGGTTGTACAATCTGCAACTGTGTGTTTTCTCAATTGAAACCGATTAAAGCTAAAACACTAATTTACCTATAAATAAAATTGGTAGCAACCTTTGTATTATGACAGTTCAAAACACAAAATTATCTGTCTCATTTATTTCAAAAACTGATGCCAAAATTGTTCTTCGTTTTTAATAGGTGGCGAGTGGCTTTTAAAAACGGGAATATTTATAGAAGTGATTTGACGAATATGGCAGATAAAAAGACTGAATGATTGAATAATCTAAATCAATTCAAAGTTTTATTGACTTTATTGATAGTTCAAAAGTAAAAAATTATAATAATAATAATAAAAAGGTATGTGCACCCTCTTGAAATGGGAAAGATGGGAAGAAGTATAGTCTTTAGTGTAATAGAAAAGGTGAAAAAGAGATCATCCGTTACAACAGAATGACACCACAACCACCAACATCATTTACTGACAGGGAGGCGGATGCCAGATTTCCGTTTTCAGAAATGTTTCAAAACATCTTTCCTAATGACAGGCTTACAGCTTACAGCCTTACGTAACATCCTCACTGCACAGTAAACCACAGTCATATTTGTGTGTGGTGTTACCAGCACTGCATCAATAGACTCAAACCCATATGTCATCCATGGGTCACTGTAGGGAGCCTTGGTCAGAGGCCGACGTGTGTGTGTGTGAAGTATTACATGGCCCTGGATGTGGCCAGAGGCATGAAATCCTCTGCAAATGATTCTTCACACTGTTCAGAACACTGATCATGGAATCCTGGTTTCCCTGGCAACAGGGCGCCACATCTAATATAGCAACCAGCACACATGTCAGAAGATGTTTTTTTTTCCTCCCTCTTTTCCTCCAACCCTTACTGTCTTTTCTTTTCAATCAGACACGTACCTTCGCTGTGAACTCCTCCAAAGCGCTCATTCGCTATCAACATCCGTTCATGAGGAAGGACAGCCTCAGTCGTTGGTTTGCGGTGCAGTGCTACATTGTGAAATGTCAGGCAGTACAGACACTGGAGGCTAAAGGCCGCAGAACCCCCACTATTTGGGCCTGTGTTCGGCCCACGATTAATGCTATTACTTTGGTCCCTTCAACCAGATGCTCTCAACTAGGTCGCTCATTGG
The DNA here is from genome assembly GCA_900312575.1 of Acanthochaenus luetkenii. Classification (NCBI taxonomy): domain Eukaryota; kingdom Metazoa; phylum Chordata; class Actinopteri; order Beryciformes; family Stephanoberycidae; genus Acanthochaenus; species Acanthochaenus luetkenii. The sequence goes on from OMOT01045438.1 coordinate 6,278, forward strand.
CTGGCAGGAAGGGGAGATCTCCTGACGAGACGCCCTTAGGCTGGCTACATATCAGCGTGTGCCTTGCTTGTGGCTCCATACATGGATACAGTCACTAAGAACGCCCTCAGAGTGCCATCTGTTGACTAGTTTTATTCAGTGCAATACACTTCTCAGTCACATTTACACAACGTCTGCCTCTGATTAGATCTGTGGACTATTTATTTAATCAGCTTGCCGACTAAATCCTGTACGTCTGTTGACAAGCTCCCCCGTTTTATCACGTGCATTCTAAGCTGTTCCTTTTAGACGAAGACGCACAGGTATCAATTCACTTCCAATGATTAACAGTCAACACAACACAACGCACAACATGGACATTGTGGCAGTCCTCCTCCTCCATCATTTGTTTGCCATCCCAACGTCTCAGTCTACAAGAACAACCAAACCAGATGTGTCTACAAACAGGGGGGCCATCTCAGCCCTGGTGTGGGTTCAGACGCTGCAAGCCTACATTTTGCCCTTCCTCATCATCCTCACACTTTATGGAGCTGACTCGGCACCAGATCTCCCCAAGTAATCGGGTTCACATCACTGCAGATTTGACCTCCAGGGTCTACAAGGTCACGCCCCTGCTGCGCTCCAGGAAGAGGAAATCTGTGGTGCTTTTGGTGACCGTGTCCATGAGTTTCGTGCTGCTGTCTGTCACCCGCGCCATAACCCAGATCAAATTGATTGTAACCTCCAGATCAATGTAGCAGCCGACACTGGCACCACGCTGGGCCTGAGCAATGCAGCCGCTAACATGTACCTGTATGTCTGCACCAAATCCAGGTTTCACCAGGAGTTCTTAGCCTGTGTCAGACAGACAGGTGTGCTTCCACTGCAAAGCAAAACCCAGGAAAATAAACATTTAGCACCATCTTTGTACTTCTCTCTCTGGCTGTGTTTCAATAGTCCACTTCCCCTCGGGGGAATCCCCGCTGCCATCTTAAGTGCAGTTCCATTACTCTGACAAGTTAACGTTCTGAGCTCATGTGTGTGTGTGTGTGCGTGTCTCGTTTCAGTTCCTGCCGGTTCCTGCCTGTTGCTGAGCTCATTACTCAGCTGTGTCCGATCTATTTAAGCCGGCTCTTCCTCACTCTACCTTGTCAGTTTGTTGTGTTGCTATAGTGTACAGACCGCGGCGCCGGTTATCTGCCTAATATCTTCCCTCCGGTAATCTCCTGTTAAACCTCTACATCTGTCTCTGTGAGTGTGTGTGCCCTTGGGTCTCCATCGGACTGTCACACATAGTGGTACTTGCGGAAGTTTGTATATATGTACTTCCCCAGTGGCTGGAACAATGGAAAACGGATATGATCATGGCAGAGTCATAAACACTTTATGGCTTTATTTCTCTTAGCAGACATCAAGGCCTTTTAATTGGAAATGCGACTCCATAAAACGTCTGTGTATTTTGCTGCTCTACTAAGACCAGCTGACAGCTTCCCCTGCACCTTAACAATCCTGACACATATCTGCAATGTTTGACATGATAGTTTGAATTTCAGTTAATTTCCTATAATTGGCTTCCAGAGTCGGGGGAAACAAGGCATTTTCACTCTTGTCAAGACTATTTTTTTATATCTTACTACGTGTGTGTGTGTGTACAGGGTCTTGAATCGGACAGGTAGCAGTACAAATGCCTATTGTGAATATGTCTTGCTTGGTCAAAATGTTAAGAGTTAAGAAAATGCAAGTATGATTATTCTTGACAATTGACATATTTTAAACTTGACCATTTTTTGTTTATTATTAAATGATGCGAGGCAATGCTATCTCAATATTCAAGCCTTTGATGGGAGTGTTTCAATTAGAGCTTTTGGGCTGCAATCTACACTTTAACCACACAATACTTTTCTATTTCTCATGTCTTAATGTATAAAGACATAGCAGTTTTACTTCTTAGCTACTCATTATGTGACGCATAGTAGTCTTTGCTACTTAAGCAGCCATTATGAGCCGATCCCAAAGCCAGACCTCCATGTCATTGCATTTTCTCTGTCACTCTGACAAGAATACGAGAACGTCAATGTTGCCTACAAATATAGCGTTTTTTCTCTCGGAAATACTGTATATATTAAAGGGAAGACGTTACAGGTGGTGTTGCAAAAACTAATCGATTTAAGATATTTGCACAGAAGATATTTGAAACTTCCATTATTACAGTTAAGATTATTACAACTAAGACCCATGCTCTCAAGAGTTAACAGTGGAGAAATTAATTCAAAACAATTTTGAAAAACTTGAATAATGAAATCCTTACAGAATGCCCTAATTTGCAAGAGCAACCAAACATTACTCGCTTCCATAAATACCTCTACTACATATTTATATATATATTCATATTGAAGGCTGCACCCCCCAAAAAAGGTTTTTATTGCTAGAAATATGAGGCTTCGTGGGGCAGTGTTAACTTGGGTGTAAGACTGAAATACTGACATCAATGTCTTAGTCTGGTGACTTATGTAGATTCACTGAATGTTTTAATGATAGTTTTGAATGTCTAAACCTGAGAGAGGAAATCTTGCCTTGACACAGTTTACTTTATGAAACACCTCATGAGAGACTGCTTACCAAACAGTGAATTGGGAGGATGCTGGCCTGTTCTAACCCAAACCCAGTGGCTTTACACTGAAGAGATTGAAGAACAGATCCAAGGCAGAACAACATGACTGCATTCATCAACCCTCACAAGACGAAAGTCAACTTTATTGCATGAATGGTGAACAGTTTGTTGCTGTTGTTTTTACATACAATAAAGTAGCTATACAGACAGCAGATGGTATGGTACAGTATGTTGAATTTGAAATGCTATTTCTTCTTGCCGCCCTTTGGAGCTTTGTCTAGTCCTTGGATGTAGTTGCGAGGAATTTGATAATGATCTGAAATTCAAACAAAAGATTACTGTACTTTATCTGTACAAATACTTCAGCAATTGAGATAAAGTGTAAGACATTCCAAATAATAATAACTTCCAAACCTATCAGCAAATTGCCAACTTGTTGAATCTGGTTGCCTTGGATCTGGACCTGGACTCTGTCCTTGCCCCCGGGGACGGGCTGCAAGACTGAGCTGGCCTGGACTCTGTGCTGCAGGGCAGTGGACACAGCGATAGGATCCAAACCATACACTTCCAGGTTCTTTATTACAGTCACCTACAGGGAGGACGTGGAAGAATTTCAAAGCAAGCCACATGCTGTTGATCAATGGATGACAATCTAAGATATTGTAGCTAATAAATATGGAACAATGATGATCACCTTCTTGTTGGAGCCTCTAGAAGCCACAGAGATGTCTATAGGCTCAATGTGGCCCTTCTTTACCATGGGTGCTTGGCCAGGGAACACAAGTTGATAACACTCTTGCATTCTTCCTAGCGTCCTGTGAATATGAGGTGGCACCGTTTAGCCTGTACCAAAATATAGTAGACCCACAATAGAGCTCTTTCTCAAACCCACTAGACCCTTTCAGATACCATGTGGTGAATCTGAATGCAAAATAGGCATCAAATATCATATACATGTATATTTGAGATAAGTGATTCTCTCATATTTCATATTCACGGACAGGCAAAAATGAAGTGCCACATTTATGTGCGACGTAAATGGAAACAAAAAAACCCAACATCCCATTCACAACGATGCAGTGTAAACCTTTATATAAAGAGTATAAACCTTTGCATTCAATTTGTTATGATAATAGCTAAGGAATGTTTTACACTGTATTACGTAGAGGACATAATGAAAAGTTCCATTTCGATAAGCTAAACCTTCTGATGCTAGTTCACTAACCACTCCATGTAAAGTGAAAGTAGGTGCTACCATTTTCCTAGCACAGGCCAAACATTCGCAAGTCAACAGGTACAAACATTTGTAATAAGTAATTCTAACATCGTTTGAAGGCAACACATGCACATTCTGCCGGCAATCACATTCAAATGAACCCTAACAAGAAGGCATCTTGCTAAAGTTAATGCTGTCAAAAAGGGAACATTTGATGTATTACTGAACTAAGGATTTACTTAGTTCTTCTGCAAGGCATAGTAGTTAATGAAAACTTAACTTATTAATGCTCATCATCCTTGATACCTACATTAGAAATAATGCTGATCACATCATTTTCATTTCAAATTAAAACAAAAAGAAAACAGAAAACGTACTTTCTCTTGACAATCTTGGTATGGAATTGCAAGTCAGCGTGTGGGTGAACATAATCTTTACCTGCTGAAGAGGTCATCCCACTTGAGAGCTTCTACCTCATGGTACTCCGATTTCTCCAACAGGCAGTCGCACAGTGTAGGGCTTATGACAACATAACTGGAAGGGGAAAAAATCATGTTCTTGAAAATTACTAGCACTGAACTATATATAACAAATAACAAGTTTCGGTGTAGTGTTGAAAAGTGCATTCCACATCAAGATAACACCAACATCACCTTGTTGAATTTATATAGCATCTGCTTACTTTTTATTACTTCCATGCACCAGTTCATTCTTCTTGACATACTCTGTGATAATACTTCTCACTTCAGTAGGCTGGAGTATTGTTCCTTTCCTGTGGGTAAGCCAAGGCACACATCTGTACAACTGATGCAATAAAGAGTAAATACACAGTAGTTAGAAATGAATCAGGGTATCTGAAGGTTTCAGAAAGCCACATTTGGGACTTTTTTAAGACCTTTTTAATGTTACCTGGAATTGAATTTAAGGCAAAATAAATAAACAAAGCTTTCAAAAGCAGCCTATTTTTGATTGAACATACTGTAGCTAATGAAAGTTCTGAAATGTTTAATGGGTGGGATAACCGTGTTTAATAAAGCCGATATGATGAACATAGCCACTAACTCTGTTCTGGTGTGGACATGCAGCGCAAAGAAACATGTCATTACATGGTGAAAAAAGTAAGACCTCTAATAACTATATTAAGACATTTTAATACTTTTCAAGGCCTTAAATTGAAACTAAGACTTTTTAAGGACCCACGGACACCCAGTCGATAAGAATAAGAATAATGTGAATGGTGTAGGCATAGGGAGGTCAGAGGTCAGGGTCAGCTACAGAACAGCAGCCCTGGGGCTGGTAGGGATTCAGCAGGGGCAAGTCCTCCGGTTGAAGGACAGTATCCCTGTTATGCCACCCTGCTACCTCAATTACTAGTCATACAAACACTTGGATGCATGGGGGAAAGAAAACACTCACATACACACACACACCTCTTGTTTGCATCCAGAAACAGAGGTTCCAGCCGCGCTGACACGGAGTACAGAGTTGTGATCCCAGGGGGATGGTATGGCTTTTCTGCTTCCCCTCCATCCTGCACTGGAGCCGCTTCTGCATTAGCCTCCTCAGGAACGTGGAAGGAACGCAGTCTATAAAACGTTAATGTAATAAAAAGCAAAAGCACAGAGCCAGTCAGCCTGAATCTGGGCAGGTTGTGAGTTTGAATCTCAACCAGGTGTTTTGTTTAAGTTGAGGAAGGCGTGACTCACTCTGGATTTCTCCAGTTCACCTCCACAATGCTCTCTACACCCTTGCTCAGTTCTTTCACCTGCACAAGGTTATGTTGTTGCTGCATGGTCTGTAGGAACTTGGACAGCTGTTGACAAAAACACGAGATACAGTACATGATTACAAGTGAGGGATACATCTAAAAATGTTGTCTATTTGTATGTGTAAGATGTCTCATTTCTGGACATCTATTGTACCTTTTTATATCTGGATTTCTTGATATCAAGTTGCTTTCCGCTTGGGCTGCAAAAATACAAAAATGTTGTGAGTGCTCAGTTTGACTCCTCTTCACCACTTCTTGAACGACGAACTATACTGTACCAGCAGGAGAACATGTGGATGCGGAGAAATGTACTGGTCAGCAGAGGGAGCTCTGACTTCTTCACCTTGCTCTTGAGAGCATGGAGAAAACACTGCAGCAGCAGGGCGTCCATCATCTCTGTGGAATCAGGATATGTTCTGGGGCACATCCTTTTTTCACTCTAAAACATGCCACGTCACAAAATCTACTTCTCTAGTGATGTCAACAATACTCAACTATATGGACCCCAAAACAGCTTATCCAGCCTTAAAGAATGCTTTGCAGATACGAAGTGTCTCAAAATGGTCTTCAGTTCAGTTATAATGCTACTTATAGAGTTTTAGTTGGCTCTTACAATTACATAAAGTGGATTCAGGACGATTGTGGTAGTCTGTATCCTAAAGCCAAATCTACTGCTTGAAAAGTTGAAATACAGCTTGTTCTACAATGTTTTAACATTTGAGTCAGCAACCATGTCCCAACAGTCTATTACACAAGTAAACCAATATGGTGGGAGATGTGACCAAAATCTACAGCCAGGTTAGTTACCTTGTGCCGTTTTCTGATCTTCCTGGTTTTCCTCCTCTTCCTGATTTCCCTGCTCCTCTTGCTGTTCCTCCGGCTCAGCCAGGCTCAGTTCCTCAATACCAGGACAGGCTTGGTCTGTGACCTGGTCACCGGCTGCAACGGGGCACTGCTCCTCTTCCACACCCTTCTTATCCGCCTCCTCTTTCTCCTCCACATCACATTCCTCTCCATTCAGCCCTAGTTCTTCACTTTCTGCATCCGCAAAAGAAGGAGGACCAGACTTATCTCCAAATGCCCTAAAAGAAAAACCAAAAATAAGTATAAGGTTCTCTGTCAAGCTTTTTAAGTTGAAAAAAAAAAACTTTAAAAAGATTACCAATAAACTCACGAATAGAATAATCACTCAGTGCAGACCTGTGATTCTTCTACTGATATAATTACTCTACGCACCACAGACTTTATGCGCATGGTACTGCATTCATCCACAAACAATGTATGAATGAAATGTGCAGGTTGATGGAAACCACTCACCAGAGATGATCCATGTATGTGTGGAGGACATACACCCCTCTCCCTTTCATGCACACACTGTGCATCTCTGCACTGGACATCGCAGCGGTGCCGACTGCCATGGGAGCTCTGGAATCCAACAGGGGAACACAGTCAGACTTACGACTGTGAGGAACATGGGAGAAACCCTATGCGTAATAGCTTACCTATTGCTCACCACTGTAACAGCACAGCAGTCCCCCCGTTTCACTTCTGGGAGACCACTTGAAGACACCACCACTCCTGGCAGCATGAGATCTTTGGAGAAGCACAGATATGTTTTTTAATCACTGTTAGATCTTACCGATATAAATGTGCTATACATCTAAATCTGTGCAAGTTGAAATCTTGTAAAAAAGAAGCTTACCTGCCCCTCCAATCAACTTCTGCAGCACAGGGGGCCATGTTGCAAATGCTGGCAGGACAGCAGGGTAGCGCCAAAGCATATACACTGAAAAATGGGACAATGTGCAATGAATATAACTTACTCATGCTAGCTACACCACTTCATCCAATCAACCCTATCAGTGTAACTCAATAGCTAGCTATTTACCTGTGGGATAAAGTCGTTTCTCCAGTTCAAAGAACATTGGATTTTTATGAAGAACATAAAGTGTAACGGCATCTCCCTTGTGTGCATAAATCTTAACCACATTAAATTCTTCTTTGTTGGGGACCAGCTCTGACACCTCCTCTGCAGACAGTGAAGGAAAGGCTGTGGATACGTCAGCTTTGAGCTTTCTCCTGGATGACAAGAACAAAACACATTGCACGTGGCAGGTTACGCAACGCATCCTAGCAGCCGGCTTGAGTCATCATTTAGGCCGTGATCTACGGCTGTGCAGGCTGATGTAGGGTGATCATTCTAATAATAATGTTACATTATAACATTTTTCCTGTTGTACTCTATTACGTGACCCATTTACATTTCATCGTTAAATCTCATGAGGGTGTACTCGTGCCCTATACAATCACAATTCAATGTCTTCATCATTCATGTAATCGAACCGCTGTTGGCCATGGACAGTAACAAGTATGTTTTCTCTCGACCCAAACGTTATTTCACAGGCAAATATGTAGGCTAACAAAGCAAACGTTGTATCCAAACCTTTTCAAGTCATTTGTCCTCGTGAGTTTTGGTGTAAAGCGGTTTCAAAGAAATGCTGTTTATCGACATGTTATTACCCGTCCGCGCAACCATGTGTCAGACAGGTGAGCGGGTAGTGACGGGCGGTTCAACCCAAACACACCTCTACAGGGCAAACTGACTCAACTCCTGGTCAGTGGCTCAGACAGTCGAAATGCAATGGAGTCGACTCAAGTGACTGTGGACAATCCATGACAACAACAACTGGTTGAACACCACAGAGGTTTGCTGTGAGCGAGCCGACCAGTAAGCTATAGGAACACAGCGTGATGTTTATGCTTTTGCGACATAACGCAAAACAAATGACACTGGTTACCGAAGAGCTGGTAGACAGTCAGCCTACCGACTCACCTGTCGGATCCTTTGATCACGGTGTTGGATTTGACACGAAACGCCTTGGCAAACATCTTCTTGGGAAGTAAATATTTACCACCGCCAATTCAGCATGTCGAAACCAGACGAGCGGCGTGTGGCAATTTAAAAACAACGCCTGCACAGAGTTCAGCGGTTCCTCACTTGGTATTATGGTCCGACACATAATGCTTTCCGATGGGAAAATGTGCCAGTGCAGCCACGCCGTTTAGTTCCGCACAGACCCAAACCCATGACAAATCAGTTTCTGTCCTGGTTAATCAACAATATAAATTGATCACCCTAATGCAATATGCACCAAGGAAACCTGAATATATATATGAATATAATATATATATATATATATATATATATATATATATATATACAGATATGTGCATGTGTGTGTGTTGTGTGTGTGCATGTGTGTATGCATGTATGTGTGTATGTACATGTATGTGTGTATG
>OMOT01045467.1:0-14300 GCA_900312575.1 Acanthochaenus luetkenii
GTGAAATCAGATGAACGAAACAATGCCCTTCTTTTTCTCATGTCCGCTGCTGCTGTGGAAGCCTCTTATCTGTGTTCTGGTGAAGCCATATCTGACTCACATTTGTGTGTGTGTGTGTGTGTGTGTGTGTGTGTGTGTGTGTGTGTGTGTGTGTGTGTGTGTGTGTGTGTGTGTGTGTGTGTGTGTGTGTGTGTGTGTGTACGCAAGTGTGTCTGCGCAATTGCGACTGTACGTGCATGTGTCCAGAGATGTCTCGTACCTTGACAGCAGGCGTGACTCCATCCTCAGCAGTGCTCTGCCCGTTCTGTGAAGAAAGCAGACGTAAGGAACAGTCAGTGTGTATGTTTGTGTGTGTGAAGGAGAGAGAGAGAAAGAGAGAGAGAAGAGGGCATTTGCAGGACTGTGTGGGTAGCGACAATTACTCCTCTGCTGGCAAACCCCATAATCTAAGGCTGACACACAAATGCACATCTCTCATCCGTCCCTCAGTAGGCGAGTGCTGCTGAAAAGGGTAATCATTGTCATTTGTTAAACGATGGCTTGCCGAGGGCTTCTGGGAGAATCAACATGTTCGTACAGTAGAAGTGGGTGTTTATCTCTGAGCAACTAATCTTACAGTGTTTCAGTAAGATTAGTTGATTAGCTGTGCATCTCATTCTCTTGCACACAAAGCTAAAGAACAACAAAAAGAATGAATAGCAGGGGATAAAGGAGATTTTGTGAGATACCTGTGGCTCTATTTTAATGGGAACGTTATACTGTCAAGTCACATTAGGATCACCAGTCATTAACCAAGTAAAATCCAAGGAGGCCAGACAGACACTGAGGCGAAATTACCCTGTCAGTAAGATGGGTTGTCTGGCTGACTCATAGCATGTATATATACATTTAGAGCCACAAACTGTAATTGCAGTATGGCGCCCCCTGTTGAAACAGTGGCACCCCTGTACTGGCTTTGTTTACATAGTGATTTATTGGACTGAAGACATTTTCCCCCACTCTGAATAGTATTTACGAACACAGTGATGTATCGGACAGGTAAATATGAATTTCATGTATTTCACGATTTTAAACATGTGTAAGACAGACCTGTATTATGAGCAACTGTGTGATGGGTTAAGAAAGTCAAAATGAAGAAAATATGTGAAATTATTTGACTATATTTAGATACATAAATACAGGATTGTATCTTTACATCACTAGGGGAAGATGTGATTATGTGAGGATCATTAGAGTGTCTCTCTCTCTGTATAGCCTGGGTCCTTTTTTCTTGCTTAGCTAGCATGTCATGAAATCTGAGAGCTCACATGATATCGGCTAATTGACTAGTGTCAAACAAACCATGTCATGTATAATGGAATACAAAAATAAACACAACATTCACACACACACACACAGAAAGAGAGCAGCAAGACTAAATGACAACTCCCCCTTCATCCGCTTTGTGCTTTGTTTTTTCCATCACACCAGAGCGACCCTGAAGTTGTACACTTCCTCTATGCGCTCTCTTCTTTTAGACTGCACGAAATAAGACAGACAGCCAGAGCACCGGAGGCAGCCAACACGATGACAAGCAGTGGCCTTAAACAATCGCACTAGAAAGAGAAGGGATACAGTGTGGAAACAGAGTGCGAGACACACTAGGAAGCGGAGGCAGTGACAGAGAGAGAGAGAGCGATGTTGCCAAGCTCTTCTATGTTCAAGGGAAATAAACACGTTCTGTTGAACAGAGGACTAACTGTGAACCGTATTCACTCTAGCTGTAATAGCTCACAATACACACTCCTCTTGAGTTGATGGACTGGTGCGTTTGGCAGAACAGAATTAATAAACCTTTCTCTACTTAGATTTTCACTCCAGCAACAACCGACAGCTATAAACCGGATGGGGCGCACAGCTCTGGACATTTTTTGCGGACAAACAGTTCCTCCTGTTGGATTTCAAAGGAGGCAATTTAATTTGAACTATGCCAGTCATAAAAGCTGTAACAGCTATGTTGTAAGTGAGACAGCATGGGAGAAATGGAAGCAATTAAGTTGTTGAAGCACAGTTTGGAAGTCAATCACAGATGTGTTTTAGGAGTGATGACTTCGCAGAAACTCAAAGGAGCACAGATTTTTCAGGAAGTCAATGTGGGCAGAGTTCCATCCCCTAAAAATCAGTCATCACTTCTCTCTTGTTCTCAGACACACAAAAGAAGAATCTCGCCTCCTCACCCCCGTCTCTCTGACTGTCCCCTTTCCTTCATCTCGTCTTCCCTCAGTGTGGTCGTTGTTGTTTAACCAGGACGGTAAGGAGCACGGGTTGGAATCCTAAGTGGACGACTGCTATTTGTCTGTTTGACTGCGTGTGTGGTCAGCAACGGCTTCCCGGGGTTGCTGCTCAACACATTTCAACCTCATTAGCTCTGCATGGCTGATCCAAGTGGCCCAGTTAACTGCGCTTTCCCTCCCCTGGGCTTCCTCAATGAGAGCACAGGCACACACACACACACACACACACACACACACACACACACACACACACACACACACACAGACTTTAAATATATTTTAAAATATGTTCAAAGACATGCATAAACAAACGCATTTTCCAAATCATAGGGAGGGAAGTATGCATACTGTTGTGCAAATACACAAACAGAAACATATACACATGAGTTCACAACCAGAAACGTACAGGCATACTGTAAACAAGCCTATTTAACAAGCCAGAGAGCAGGAACTTTTAATTTCTCACAGGACCCATGTATAATTGAGGCAACGCAAACAATCTAGGAGTATTGATGTTGTGTGTGGATGAAAGCTAAATCTACATTTTAACAGCATGATTAGAGCAACGCTGCCCTGTAACTAGGCAACTAAGGAACAAAATAAACATAATTTCCGTGGTACCTGCAATCATCTTCACACCTAACTAAATTTCTTGTAATCACACCCACAGGTGACTATTGACAACAGGTCACATTACTAATGTCCTCTTTGTTTCGTTGCCATAAAATAGACAATTACTGCAATAAAACTACATTTTTCCACTCTGTGCTGAAAGATTCCTCCCTAACCTTCAGCAACAAAAAGGAAGTGAGGAGAGGGGGAACAAAAGGAGTGGAGGAAAAGACTAACGCCACCGACTTTGCACCAATGCCTACAGGTGGCAGTGCGAACGGACACTACAGTCTCCGCCTCACTAGCAGAACGTGTAACTCCAAAAGTCAGAGAACGAGGCCTTACACAGGGCACCTATCAAGCTCGGGGTCATGTTATCACATGCCCCTATGTAGTCACCCACCCCTCCTCCACTCCCGTAGCCCTGCCCAGGTATTCTACAGGTCACACCCAGATTAGCTGTAGCTAAGCCAACACACACACACACACACACACACACACACACACAGAGAACAAGGCATGCATGTGAACTGAACCTGTCCAAGTGCTAGAGTAGTTGAGTTTACACGGCTGACCACGCCTGGCTCTCAGGCTAGACAATGGCACACATTCCGTTTATTAACCCTACACTCTCTCCTCTACGTGGCCGGTTGCATAATAAACACAGACTCAAATACAATAGAACCAAGTATCTCTCTCTCTCTACTTCACACTCTTAGGCTTGTACAGTCCTGCTCTGGCTTTCCTCCTTTCAGGAGAACAGAATTCCAATCTCATTTTGACATATGAAGAGTCCATAGAAGTGACAGTGGGAAACACCTGGCCACTGCCTAGGGAGTCGATCGATTAATTTAAGCCACAGAACAAAGACGACCTGTGGGGGAAAAGGTCATTGAGGAAAGGTAATGATTTGCACCAGTGTCAGGGTGGGTGGATGGGGGTTCTTGTGGATCACACATAGCATATCTGCAGTGGAAATCTGCAAAAACTACAGAGTGCTACGAGTGTTAATCAGATCACATGGAGGCCTCACACCGACCCAGAAACGCCAGTGGCTGATGCAGGTGGTAATGAGCCAACTGGGACAGATGAGGGACGATTTTACAAGACAATCAAACACACACATCTTAGAAAGACTCTCTTTGTGCACTTCTTTCTTGCTTTTGCCTCAGCATCTGGCACAAGAGGCAACCGATCCGATTCCCATTCATGACACCTTCTCTGGCTTCAAACACATGCGCGCACACACCGACTGATGAGGAAAGAAACACACATCAACTGGCTCATCATATCACATCATTCTGTGCATGCAGATTTACATGCATGCATGTACTGTAGATGATAAACTGTATAAAATAGATTTGAGAACTGTGTTTTCATGACAACAGTGATTTTTCTGGTCATGCAGGCCAAGTACAATTAGGGCTGTTCGATACGACGATATATATCGTGCGGCGATAGAAAAATGTCTATCGTAGATATTTTCCTCTATCGTTTCCATCGCCATTGCCCCAAAAAAAGCAGCGGAACTGCTTCACGGCTGTATTTCACATAAGTCCCGACCCCGCTTTACGTTCTCTACCCGTGGACTGGAATAACAAACACACGGAGAAGCGTGACACAGAACAAAACACGGTAGCATTTTTTGGCCTGTTTAACAACTGTTTTCAGTCGCACTAATTATTCCATTGACTTAAAACCAGAAAAACATTTAATGCGATGGATCATCAGCTTATCACGAGTGTGGCTCTGTATGTAATCTGGACCGTTTAGCTTCCATCATCATTTTACAGTAACCATCTGCTGAGGGTGTGGCTAAATTGGGAAAGGAATGTCCACTAGGGATGGGCGGATCAAAACTGGTATCGATACTTCGATACTCACATGCTACTCATTTGGTATTGATGTCCTTTGAAAAGTATCAATTTCAAAGTTATTTTTAATCCAAAATGCGTCACTCAAGCGTCATAGTTTCACTACGAGGTGGGAAATTCCCCAGTTCCAGGAAGGCAGCTTTACAATCTCCAAGAAGTGAGACAGCATCATGAAGGGGCTTTAGTTTAATGGACTTTACAGTTTACAATGTCCAGAGGTTTTACAAGACTGTTTTTCAATATTTTCAAAAACTATTCAGAGCCTTTTTCCATTTCTGATACTTTACTTTTACTTATTAATTAATATATGGTTGTTTGTCTCTTTTGGTCGTTTCTCTTCTGAAACACTGCTATAATGTGTTGGTCATGTTAAGCACAAAGTACATTAATGTAACTGCTTTGGTGTCAATTCTTGGCCTCTGAGTTGCATCCATCCGCTGTCTGTCTGTCGGTACATCTGTCCATATGTCCATATGTCTTGGCTACCTCCCTTTGCCTCTACAAAAAATGTTTACTGGCATGGTCTCCAACCTGTTCCAACTCTGCTCAATCAATCTGAGCGCTGAGCTGTCCCTCTCGTGTGCCAGCGGGAACCAAAGAGCGCAGCTGGTTGGTAGGTTGGCGATACAGCTAAATGGCACAGATCGCACTGACTGACACAGATGATGTTGTAATCAAATTAATCACAGCTATCTCCAAGTGCACGGTCGATAATTGGTAGTAGCACTCTTGGGATGACTAAAATACATCTTTTCAGCACAGAGACAGTGACAGATTCATTAATGTGAGGCTTCTTTGGAATCTCATGAATTAGTTTAATGAGCAAATTGGGGGTTTGAGAATAGGGCACACTACTTCCCACCTCATTTCCTCAACTTCTTTTTCTTTGTGTCCCATCTCCTATTAAGTAACATCCCATTAAACCTGTCTGATGATAGGAGTACTATTCAGAATTAAAGGAGGATCCAGAGAGAGAGAGAGAGAGAGAGAGAGAGAGAGAAAGAGAGAGAGACAGAGGGAGAGAGAGAGGGAGAAAGTAATCAAACAGATCTGGTGAGACGCATTCATTATATTTATATATATATATATACTGCAAATCTGACTGAGGACACCGTGTAATGTGTAACCGAGCACCGAGCTATTCATCGAAGAGACCCGAGACACAAAACACAGCATCAGATACTCTCTTCACCTGCCTAACTGACCAGGCTAATTCAAAAGAGCTCATTCTTACAGCTAGACAATCCTACAGATATCCAATTACGAGCAGGAAGAAACACAGTTAAGTGATTTACTTTGAACCAGTTCCGCTTAATGTGCCACAGACAGGTTGCATAAACCCTTTGCAATGTAGACCTCAGAGTGAGCACACAGCCTACTGCAGACATAACATGAGGCTTACATAAAGGATTAACCCTAGTCCTACAGTGGGCTGAGAACTGACCCCTTGAAGGTCCCATTTCCTGATGCCAAAAGAAAACCTCTCAATCCTGCAATGTGCATTCCATAACTGATGGCATTTCTGAGCAGGGGCATTTAGATTTTGTCATTAACATGATCATTTGAGCACAAGCGCAAATAATAAATACTTCAGTAAGTCATCCGATATTCTAAAATTGAGTTCGATTCATGCAAACAGACCCAAAATATCGATGCTATGTATGCGCTGGTGTCATTTTGAAACCAGTCAATAGAGGAAGGACACAAAAAGTTAATGAATAATGATGATCCGTCTGCTACGTCAGAATAATACAACTCTGCGTGGTGTTTATGTTTATGAGTCACCAATCTCTCTCTTCCTTATCCCAACGTGTACACTTGCCAGAGGAAACATTTAGGATTTTTACAACAAACAAGTTGTTACACATTCCGTGTAAGTATATTAAATATTGATTAAAATTCCACGCTCAGTATGCAATAACTGCTGTACCTTATCGAAACACTTCTGACAAGAGAAACATCTGCAAATGGGACACATTTAAGCTTAAGGGGGTATATTGCTGCATTTCCACTAATGACTCCCATAAGCGTTGACCAGTTTGTCCCGCCTCCTATTTTGTGATCCCATTAGACATGCACGCCTCCATAGGGAAAGGTGAGAGCACCCTGGAAGATTGTCAGTGAAGCAGTCTGTACATTGCTTTTGAGATCACAGGTAAGTCTCACCTGCTAGGTCACACACAAAGAAATCACACATGTGGATTTCTACATTGAGCTGTATTCCCATTTCATCTATACGTATGAACCCAGCTAGAAAGTCCCAAATTAATGGGTAGTGATGAACCATCTCCTAATTGGTTAAGACTTAAATAAAGCCAGGCTTCTTAAACGAAGTGTGGGTTCCTTGTTCTTTGGGGATGGATTCAATAAAAACCCATTATCATCCAGTACCTTCATTATGTTTCCAACATGTGTGTTTCTGCTGTATATAGAACAGAGGTACTATACCAAGACGAGTCCTCTGGAGTGAGACCAGCCCATCCATCACGTTAAGTTACATTCAAAACGCACTGCTTTATATATACTATGAATCACTGACCAGTAACCCCAGCTGACACTTTTATATGCTTATGAAGTGGGCCGCGTATTGTATGATCCAGTAACATGACAGTCGACCACTTTGACTAAACGCTGCTTCCGCTCAAACAAAACCCGATCACCTTTTCGCGTCGGAGCCTGAAGTCAAAAAGGACCAATCAGAAGGTTCGTTAAATAAAGGCCACAGGAAGAGCGCCGACATATTTCCCCTCAGACTGATTACCTCCGTTTCTAGCTGCACTAGTTCCATTGTCGGCCATGGCTCCGCGATCTGCGCCAGGGGCATTTCGGCAGGACTCGGGAGTTTCGCCCTCAGCTTCAGAAGGTCCGGGTTCGGTCTGGGAAGCTCCTGCTTCAGGTCCCAGGTGGAGGTGGAGGTGGAGGTGGGCTCACCAGCACTTCGCTGTCTGCGGGCGGAAGGAGGAGGAGGAGGAGGAGGAAGAGTGTGGTCCTTTGACTTCGTCGTCGTCGACCGGCCACTTCAGAAGATATTGGTGGGAAACGGTCGTCCGGCCACAAACAGCATAAACACGAAGACAAGCCCCGTCTGTCCAGGTAGGCGCGTTGGCTACTCGGGTTAGACAGCAGGGAGAAGCGGTCCAAGCTAACAGGGAGGGGGGGGGCACGAAGACAAGAGTCCCTGCTGTCTGTCTCCCCGTGTGCTGGTCTCTGGGACAGTGACGGGAGACTTCTCTCTGTCCGCCGGATCCCCTACGGTGCGACGTGAGCAAAGACCTCGGTGTGGCTCTGTAGCGCCGACCCGGGCTGCTATTGGCAGACTCCAGGACGGGTTTTAATCCAGCCCCCTTTTTCGTTCTCGGTCCGCCCAGCTCCGCTCGTCACGCCATCTACTGGCGGAGAGACGAACTGCAAATACGTAATGCGGCTCCCGCTGAATGAGCGGTCCGCTCTGATTGGCGGTGGTGCCGCAGGTGCACAGCGCGCGTCCTCAAAGGAAAACCCCGCCAGTCATCCGTGACGTCAGAAGAGGGCGGAAGAGACGTGGTGTTGCTCATGAATGATCATGGCCGCTCTGCTTTTCGCAGAGCTGGAAACTACAGTTTATTTGATTGAAACACATTTAGTGCACATTGGCTGCCACACACTGTTTTAAATCACACAATTAATTACATTATGTTGAAAGACTAGAATATAATTTGTATTTCTTTATTTTAAATTGTACTTTATTTGTCACACACATGCACACACACACTGACATTATTTCGCTGCATTTAACACATCACAGAATATAATTTATATAATATAATATAATATAGTAGATTGTGACCAGAGGTGTTTGATTCTGCCCGGACACTACATTGACGCAACACGTTTTTCATATGTTGATAATACTTATAGCTTTTGTAACGGTCCTTGTAGTCCTCAGTGATATAATAATACGCCCCTCCACCCTCGGCCCTTCTCCGCTTCATTCACTGCTGAGTGGATTTTGCTCTTGGCCCCATGCGCCGGTTACTAATGGCAACTAGAGAGCATCGAACCACCTTGGCATGGATCAGATACATTTTCTGATTCAAATGAAGGCAAGGCGTTTCATGGAAAACCCCCAAAAACAAAATGCAATGTTAAGGAACAGGGCATGGCGTGTCTGATGTGGTGCCGTCGGCTGGCCTTTTACTGCAGCTGTATGTTTTCATCATGCCGACCGGTCATTAAGTCAACACATGGCGTTCTGATCTTTGAGACACATACAGGATAAACACACAGATCTAGACTGGAGCGACATCTCCTATCTGGTCTAATTTCATGTTCAAGTTCCCCGACACGCGTAACAACTACAGGCGTTTGGACTTTGTATCCAGTAGTGGAATAACAGCCACGTACGTAGCTCTTCCTGATACAGGTAGCTGTTAACATGCAACACCTAGTCTGTTCACTCAAGTGCAGCTGTCACAGTTGGAGGTGTCTTCAATCTGTACATCCATTTGCCGTCATGTTTTTGTCCTTAATGGTTTATTTCTACACACGTAACATGTTCACATTATACATCTGGGTGCCAACAGAATAGATGTATCTTTAGGCCTGTTAGCTGGTACCTTTTCCTCCACATTTCCACACAGCAGGGCGTCGCCTTCAAAGGTCAACAACCCAACCCCAGTGCCGAGCGTGAGGGAAGTCCTTGGAGGGAGAAAATAAAAAGTGACGTAATGTCTGCGTTTTTCTAAGGGATCCATAGCACATTACTCAGAGGGTGGTTGGAAGATGAGCTAGCGCCACCTACGGGGAGGGTTATCCATCACACTTACATTGTATGTGACGTTCAAAGTCACTGCCATCCCTGAGCTCTAATTAACCCCTCGGTTTGTCTGTGTGATGGATCAGCAGCTGCTACGGGTACAAACCTCATGGTACCTCATAACGCCATATTAGTCTTTGTTATTTAGTGCAGCCACACAACAGGTGGCTTCTCTTCTCTTCTCTTTCCTTTTCCTCCCTCGACAACTGTCATCCTCTTTCCTCTCATTCTATTCCTCTCCATGATGTTACCCTCGATGTAGTATGCACTGCCATTTTCACTGCAGGGTGTAATAAAAAGAGGAGCGATAGGAATAAATAAAAAGAAGAGGATCCATGTCTGAGAAGCCTGAGAATAGGGAAAAGACCGTTTTTAAAGTATTATTCTTCATAAATCAACACACTGTATTGAAAAAGGTCACTGGTGGCATTCCTGTAAAAACAGTACTTGTCTAATAGTACTTTAATTGATTTATGCATTGATACTTTAGCTGTCAGAGATGTGCCATTCTAACTGCAGGGAAGAACCACAGACGTTCAATGAATAGGGCAACAGGGAATCTCTCCTTCCTCTCTCCGTACGATCCCGTAATGACATCACAGGTGACAGTTGTGACTCAAAGGTGTCTCCCATCAAGTGGCAGAGACCCCAGGGACATCCATACCCCACCATCAGCTGGAAGTGAAGGATCATGGGTAATATGACTCAGCCCAGCCCTGCCTGCCACGTGATGTGCAATGGAGCAAGACTCCCCATGATTTGTTGGTGTATTGACGCAGGAGTGAAGTGTGTGTGTGTGTGTTGAGGTGCTGTCAAAAACCTTGACAGGGACATTATCAAAATAGATTTTAGATTTTTTTTTTGTTGAGACCAAAGATATGGAGGAGAGCGAGAGAGTGATGGTGAGCAGAGGAACAAAGTAGAGCAGAGAGTGTGTGTGTGTGTGTGTGTGTGTGTGTGTGCATACGTGTGCAAGTGCATGTGTGGTGTGTCTTTGCACATGTTGGTTTGTGTCTAGAAGGCTTATGCAAAAAGACAAAACAGCAATTACCTTGAATCAAATAGCCAGTTAAAGGTCTCTCTTTTATTCCCACCCCTCCCCTGTCTTTGGCCTACCCACCCTTAGAAAGACGAGTAAACCTGCAATGCATCTAAAGTCGATTAAAATTGAGTTAATGCTTAAAGCGAAAGGTTTAGATAATCCAAGAGATTGATCTGTTGATGCAACAGAGGCAACAGGCACTGGCTCCACTTAAAGACCACTTGCCATAACTGACTTACAGTACTGACTATTAAATTCAACACAGACTGAGACATAGTGCTCCCTGTGACAACATCTGTATGTGTAATTTCAGTGCTATAGATAATACTTTGGGTGTGTTAGGTTTCAGTGTCTGCAGTGCAGGGATCAGTGCTCTACTAATGGAGCTGCAGCATGATAGAACCAATTAATTAGCTGCTCAATAGTGGAGCAGGGGTAATTATCCAATCCCTGCTGACTGACTCTATGGCAGGAGAAGACAGAAGCACTTTAATGATTCAAAATTCACTCTGTCTCCATGCCATGCAGAAATGGAGAATAAATAGGCTACAGCATAATTGGATTGCAAACGTCAGTGGAGTTATCATTTGTCACTGAGGTGGATAAAAGGAGAGTGAGCTTTCACATGGATTGGGAGGATAGTATTGATCAGTACTAGAGAGAGGGGACACACACACACACACACTCTATGATCAGAGACTATGGTCAAACATGGTAGAATATGTAAGTCACCATTGTTAGTTGTTATGTACGCCTCTCTCCTTTGCCACCTACACTATTTATTGCAGTAACGTCAGCAACTCCTAACTCAAGACAGAGACCACTGAGACCAAAAGCTTATGACTGTAGTAATAGCTGTGCTGTCAAGCAGAAACACGCACGCTGAGACTTGTATCTGTGTCTCAGGTATTTGGGCTGGGCAAAAAGGCAGGCCGAAGACAAGGTCTTGATAGTGAGGCTATTTGGAGCAAATACAAACAGGCCACATTAACACATCATCATGTCAATTTTCCAAAGCAGTAAGTAACAGATGACTAGTGCAGATACATGAAGATCAGATTCAGTCGTTTTTGTTGTTCTGGCTAAGAGACAGAAAAGCAGGGACTTGTATCAGTGTGTTACACAAAGTACTGTGACAGCACTATACAAAAGTACGAGGTGGTACTTGTTATAGGCAGCTATTTTCCACTCGACACATAAGCAAGAATAGGCTAGCGTTTTGCAATCCAGTACATTTCCCTTCTTCTTTCGTGTAACATCAGAGGTCCAACTCGGTGTCGTGTAGCCGTTTCCGCGTCTCTGGTCCTACGTTGAAGAGGCCGGCTTCCGACTGCGGTCTGTATAAGTTACATTACATACAAAATTACATTCAATCTCAGTTGTGTATTATAGAGGGCATCTTGTCTCAACAGAAGCTCAGCGACTCTTATATCAAACCCTGTCAAGCATTTGGAGGGATGTCATGTCAAATCATTCTGATTTCAAGTAATTATAAAGAAGGTTTCTATCTGAATATGTTGACATATTATATAATATGTCATATCATATTTTATTTATTTTCTCCTCACCTTTTTTCTTTTCCCCCTCCCTCTGTCTCACAGCAGGGGGAGCCAGATATCAGAGGGCAGCTCTTTCATGGCTAACCTTTTCAGGTGCTGCTCTTTACTTCTGGGGGAACCTTCAACATCAGATCAACATTTGGGATTGTTGTGCGCAAGAAACACGGATGATGCTTGCCTACTGTAGCTCACAGCTTAAAGCCAAGATTCATTCACAGATGCTGAAATCTCTTGTTACGGTATTCGGCATAATGCCATAACCAAGAACTGAGCACAAGTAGATTCAAAGATTTGTAAAAGTAACATTTTGATTAACTGCATGCATCACTTGGGCCGTGATGTTATGTCCTACAGTCTTATGCATATACTTTTACGCTGGTAAAGGGTCAGTGTCCATGACTGTTTCTCAGTTATTACAATATGTGCTTATGGAAAATAAATAATAAGTTAAGTAGAGAAAAGCAGACTAGGCCTTTAAATTCCCAAAGAGACCATGTAACACAATGAATAACCACAAAACACATCCACAGTATCCTCATAATAATTCAGTATGTTCTGTGATTTCTCATTTTGCTATTCTCTTGATAAATATAGTATACATATATTATATATACCAAGCAAAATATAATGCATCTGTTTGTGTAGTTATATAATATGTATGAATTATGTATGAATTAATTGCTCAGGTATACAGTTATGTAGCATGTTACTTATGTAATTGTTGAATAATTTAGCAAGCAACTCACATGGCGATTGTTTATGCATTCATGAAATATTAAGGCAAGACAATTCACCAGTTAAAATAGAAAACATTACTGTATTGGGACTTATAAATGGGTCTGTGGTACTTAATAGTGAATTTATGAGTGACCTAATCACACTTAATAGCATTTTATTTATTTTATCTCCTATGACATCACTTTAATATCCCTGTAATGGGCTACTCATATTCCTACAACTATACGGATCCATAGTACGTATTTATATATATATAGTATCTTTCCTGTTCCTATAATTGGGGATATATTAGTTGTTCCCATATGCATCTCTTTCAATTTACAACACAGTAAACACTTCAACCACAGTAAAACACAAAAAAGACAATAGGATTTTAGCAGGTATTTACAATGAACTTCACCAGCATGTCCACGTGCCGAGACCACTTCAGATCCTCAGAGATGTGGACTCTGAATCTGAAGCTGCTGACCCGTTCAACAACGGGCCCCATTGATGGTAATGGGCACGTACACACCACTTTTCCTGAAATCCAGGATAATCTCTGTTGTTTTCTCAATGTTGAGCTCAAGGTTGTTCCCTTGGCACCATCTTGAGAGCCCCATCACCTCGTCTGCATACGCCGCGGTGTCGTGGTTGGTAATCAGGCCCAACACCGTTGGTGTCATCTGCAAACGTAATGATAGCGTTGGAGCTGCGCTTGGCTGTGCAGACGCTGGTGTAGATGGAGTATAGGAGCGAGCTTACGGGGCGCACGTGTTGAGGGTCAGGTAAGATGAGGTGCCCACCCTTACTGCCTGGGGTCAGGACCCAGCTGCAGAGGGTGGGATTCACACCCAAGGCCGCCAGCGTGGGGATGAGAATGGAGGGCGCTATGGTATTGAATGCTGAGCTATAGTCAATAAACAGCATTCTCACATAGTTACCCTCCTTGGCATCCAAGTGGGTTATGTAATGTGATGCAATTGCATCATCTGTGGACCTGTGATATGTGAGCTGCAGGGGGTCCTGAGTGGCTGGAAGCAAGGAGCAGGTGTGTTCCTCGATGACCCGCTCAAAGCACTTCACGGCGATGGGCGTCAGCGCTACGGGTCTGTAATCATTGAGGCGCATGTGATTTTGTTTTTTTTAGGGGGACGGGGATGATGGTGGCAGTCTGGAGGCATGTTGGGCATTATATAGAACCTCTCTCAAATGTATTACATGATTACTGTAGGACTTTCTCGAACTTCAACATGTTCAACAAGTTCAAGTTCGTTTACTTATATAGCCCTTTATCACAAGCATATGTCTCAAGGGACTTTACAGAAAACACTCAACGATATATGGGATTACAGAATGATGAAAGACAAACCTTTTCCACAAGGCCTGAACTAACCGGCACCAGCCTTAAAAGTAAAGTAAGCACAC
>OMOT01045490.1:0-14570 GCA_900312575.1 Acanthochaenus luetkenii
CCCCCTGGCCTGTTCGTTTGCTCTGAGGGCTGACGGAGCGGCGGGCTCGTCGGGGCGCCTCTGGGGGCGGCTGTCCGGTGCCACCGGGCCTGGTCCGCCATTCGGAACCATACACCTCAGCGCAGCGTGGGGGCTTCGCTCCTGGTCCCTCGTCGTGCGCTTCCGGGTGTCCAACTCGCCAGAAAAAGTCAGATGTCATCTGACTGGCTGCCCTGTATATCAATCAAGTGACGGGATGGATGATAGGCTGACGTCTACATTACATTACATCATTTAGCAGACGCTTTTGTCCAAAGCAAACATTTTTCGTCAACATCAGTCAAACCAACTATAGCAGTCCTTCATTGTGAATTTGTTTTTTTTATATATAATTTTTTTGTAATAATTTTTTTGTTTTGTTGATGTCATGCGATCTACCCACACTACCTATCGACCTATTGAGCACCCCTGCTCTATGTGATAACTTGGCACGCCAGCGGCTACTCTGGTCAGAATTCGCAACTGCACTCTGTAAATTTTACTGCCGTCGCACTTTTAATGACATCAGATGTGACAACAAACAAGCCAGTACTGCTGTGTCCAGCTGGATCAGTGTGTGAAAACAAAGTGGAATGGTAACAACGTAATTTTTTATCATTCGTGTACCTTAAGGTGTTTCCCTCGGGTTGACGATAGGATTTCAAAAGGATTAATTACTTGTCTTTACCTACAGTGACAGCAGTGTCCAGTGGCAAACAGGGGAATATGCCAGTTTTTGCAATGCACTCATGTTATCTCTATCTATAGCAGTTTTACACATCTCCGATTAAAAAGTGTTACTAAATACCGTTACTAACACATACGAATTTGGATCAAATGTATTTCATTTTCACAACAAGAGGCTCTGTCGGATTGAGTGCAACGCTACTGATCTACTGGTCTGTGCATCGCCAAATGACAGACAGAATGTAATGCGCGCATTAGAGATGGATTTAGATACATTTCTATACATTGACCAACTTTAGATTTTGTGGTGGCTGTGCCGATATTGTGGCAGAGGGCCAGATATGTATGGGAAACAATGTCCTTTACAGCAGAGCTCGCTTGAGCAGCTTCGTCCATGGTGGTGATGGTAGTCTACTAACATACAGTACTGTGCAAAAGTCGAGACCACCCTTTCGTTCATTCAATTTCCAGTCAAACGGCCATTAAGTACAGGTATTTCTTTTTTAGTGTCAAACAATAATGCAGGAAACATATTTAACAGAAAATTACAAAGAAGCCTCCAACACCAAGTATAATATCAAATCAATCAGTACAGAATTCAAAAAATGATTGTGAGATAGAGAAAATAGAATTCATAACAACCGTGCAAGACCACCAAAATTATAACCATCACATACAGTACTTAAAGCTGTCATCTTTGAAAGATAGGAGAAAATCAAGCTGCACTCTTGCTTCAGATCTGAAAAAATACACAGGTGTTTCTGTCGATCCTTCAAACTCAACACTATAGGTCTGAAAGAATGTTGCTGTCAAAATGTGACAATGCGTTTGCAACCAACTTCTAAAACTAAACTTTGGAGTTGTTTACAAGAAGCATGGAAAAATACCCCTACAGATTTATTTGAAGAAAAAAATGAAAAGAATTGAAGCTGTACTAAAACACAATACAAAAAGTGATATTATGTTTAGTTGTGGAGGCTTTTGTGTAATTTTGTGTTAAATACACTATATATTTCCTGCTTTTTCTCAGACACTGAAAAATGTATAACCTGCACTTCTGGGCAGCACGTTGGCTCAGTGGTTAGCACTGTCGCCTCACAGCAAGAAGGCCGTGGGTTCAAATCTCGCCTGGCCCTTTCTGTGTGGAGTTTGCATGTTCTCCCCGTGTTCGCGTGGGTTTCCTCCGTACTCCGATTTCCTCCCACAGTCCAAGACATGCAAATAGATGTGTTTGTGTGTAGTATGTGATGTGATGTACTATGTATATGATGCATGCAATGTAAAGCCCTTTGAGACGTACTTGTATAAAAGGGCTATATAAATAAAACATGATTGATTGATTGCTTGCACTTTAAACTTGCATTTTGACTGGAAATGAAATAAACAAAAGGGTGGTCTCTTGACTTTTGCACAGTACTGTTACCTGGATGTTATTTATATTTCCCCGCCAGTGTAATGTAATTGGGTGTTCTAGAGGGTCTCATATTACATTGATGGTTTCGTTGTAACTTGGAAAGGCAAACTCCAAGACTAACAATTAAAAGTGAATATTTTACCACAAAATAGTCATCACATAGAGCTTGAAGTATTAAGTACCAAAAGTATGTGTCACCTTGTGATATGTGAACAAAAATAATCAAAGTTGGGGACAGAAACATTGCAACCATCACTTTGTTTAGTGATCTGTACTAGGGTTGCAAATTCTAGGGAATTTTCCTTGATCGATAGTCGCCAAAGTTAATGAAGATTTATTATAAGAGAATTATTATGAATATTACTTATTAGAAAATACAAAATGAATATTTTTTTCTCTATCAAAGCTTTATTGAAACATTAGATAAATACATCTGTTTCATGGCATAACACAAACATAATTATGAACGCTGTTTTGTTTACGTATGATATTTTAATAAGGCTCGGGAAATTTTGCTCGCTCTTCCGAGGCGAATCAGTGACTAACACGATCGTCTATGACATAACGTTACAAAAAAACAAGATGAGCTTTAATTAGAAACTTACATTTGCTAAATGATTATGAAATAGATCAATTAAGACATAACGTTTTTGAAAACAAAGCTATAATAAATTCCCTCTTGAAATGAGAAAGCTGCGACAAACTACGACAGTTCAGGCTTCAGTTTCAAACTTAAACTACATAAGTGCAGTAACTATCCAAGCCTGTTGATTTTTATTTAACAATACAAGCATATTTACATGATCAGTCGTGCGCAGTCGGTTTACAGTGAGACCAGCTTCTGGCAGCAGAAGTAGCTTCGCGCTAACTTTGCCAGCTTTGTGAATCTTCCTCCGGTGACTTTCCTCCAATCTGTGGGACTGATATTTAGCGACAGTGGAATGTCCTTCAGAAAGTTCTCAACTTCTGTTTCCATGTCGTTGGTGCGGGTTTAGTAAGTTAGTGTTCGCCCAGTAGCATTAGCATTAGCATCGTGTCTCACAGCCCTCCTGGACTGTAGCACTGCCTGTGTGAACTCAGACCCCCCTGTTGGTCACATGGTTCACTTCGTCTTCTTATGTGTAGTGCGCTCGCCCTCTTGTGTTCAACTTAATGATTGCATTTCACCAACAACTCCCTTTGACACAATTAAGATGAGATCTCAAATAGTTCAATTTGATCGTTACGTTTGAAATGTTAATCGACCAAATTATTAACGATTGTTAATCGATTAACGACTAATCGTTAACACCCCTAATCTGTACACTTTGGTTACAAGTACAAGTTTAGGTTAAGATAATTTTCAATCATTGTATTTTGACAGGGTTTATTTTTTTCACTACACTTAATTATTACAGTAATACTACACATTCAGGTAGGTTATTTGTTAATCTTGGGAAGAGACAGGAGAGGCCGTTATTTGTGCTTTCAAATTATGATAACCATTCTGCCATAACATTCCCATCAGTGTCATACAAATTTAAAGAATAAGCTTTTTTGTTACATCTCTATGCTTATACTCTTTAACTGCATGTTTACACAAACCTAATCCTATACTTTTAGTTTACGTCATTCATTCAGGACCCACATAAAGAGCAATTTTCAGTCCCAAACAGGGATTGGGGATGCCTTCATTCCCATTCATGAAATTAATCTTCTGTTCAGAGGGTACAAAGGTACAAGAAGCAACAAATTGGCATTAGGTTTGCATATACAGAATAGCAAGAAAGGTTGTGTCTTTCAAAACGGAGTAACAGCTGGAGCTCATCTTGGGTATTTGAAGTGAGAACAAGTTGAACTGTTGAGAAACAGAGCTAGCAGACCAGGTAAAGCTGTATGGGGTAGTATTGTGTCATGAATAACTAATGTGAACATTACACAAATAAAATAAGATGCACAAATAAATAATATGAACATTACACAAATAAAACAAGATTTATTTTGGATTTCTGAGACAATCCTAGCAGCAAGACAAGCAAACAGATCCACAAATAGGTGTTATTTTCACTGAGTCTGCTCCAGCCAAATCAAATATCCTTTAGCAAACAGCCACATTACTCCAACCGTTCAAGCAGCGCATCAGGTGGCTGTTTGCAAGCGAGCCCACCTGTCTAAGCCGACCTAGCCCATTGCCACAGATTTTGGCAGACAGCTCGTCAATGGCAAGTTGGTGGCGACCATGATGCTGAAGAAGCCGAAACCCAGAGAATAAAAAAAAAAGCTACATACTGCCGCTGCAAGAAAAGCAAGCGTCTCCGAGGCTGCTCCTGTGCACGAGCCAATGGCAAGTTTGCCATTGCGTGTCTCTGCACTGGAGACCCCAACAAATGTTCAAGGGTCGAATTAACACTGGCTGGCAGTTAGATTGACAGTAACGTTTTTACATCTACACTTGTTAACATCCCAGACATACTCTAGTGCTATATGTATTGCAAATGTCAATGCACACATATGTATTCGGTACTAGTCACAATGCTAAGTTTATTTTCACGCTATATCTTGTGTGCGACATAATGATGAAGGCTGATCCTTCAATCGTTAGTATTTCTGGCAGTGAAGTTAAAAAACAATGTCAGTAAAGTCTAAATCCTTTACGTTTAATTTTGTATTTAAACTTACTCTAAAGAAAGTGTTGTTGATGTGTTGTAAAAATAACATGGCTAGTATTAAAGTATTAAAATGACAGTATTGATACTAGCCCATAATTGTCTTTGGTTCTAGTCACTAGTGCAAAGTTTATTTGTGATAATAGAATTTACAATTAAAACATGTTTTCTTTGTTTGTGTGTGTGTGTTAAATCTCTGTGTTGACATGTGTCTGTGTTGCATTGAGGGTCTAAGGCTGTGGTGCCGGGTAACTTAGGCCTTATAGAATAGTTAGGGCTATGGCTTGCTAAAATTGATTTTGTTTGTCTTGTACTTGATTCTGTTTCTGTTTGTCTTTTACTATTCTGTAATTTCCTCTGATTGATGTTCAGGTAGATCTAGTTGGCTCATTTTCTGTAAAGTCCTTTGAGACAGACATGCTTGTGATAAAGGGCTATATAAATAAATGAACTTGAACGTGACTGATTTTCTATGGCTAAATACAAAATATTTATAAAATATAGATTGACTCTTTTGAATACCCACCCTTATTATGCACTTATCAGAATAGGGGGAAACGGCTACAAACAGGAACTTGGGGGTAGGGGTAGCAAAATGTCCATCAATTATTAAGTTTTACTTTTTAAGCTCGGATTTTATCACATGGTGGCTATAATAAATGAGACATATTGGATGATGTGATGACTCCAAGCATATTGGAATAGCAGTGAAGCAAAGATGAAGTGTGAAGAAAAAAAAAGATTTAAATGACTGATTTAAGTTTAATGATTTTATCAGGTAAAGACATGCCAGTTGGTCTTGCATGCGTCTAATCACTGCCATCTCCGACCACAAATGAGTTAAAACTAAAAACACTACTTTTCGCAGTTTTAGAAATAAACCGGTGCTATAATGGCCATCATTTAAAAAAACTTAAAAAAACATCTATAATAAGCCATGTCAGGTCCTCTGGTCACTGGATCCCGGACTAGGAGGACTATGGATTTCTATATTTTAGCAACTTCACACACCACTTCTGCGGTCATTATGTTTTTGTACCACGCATACAAGCCAGCCTTGATGCCTTCAGGGAAGGGTGGGATAACCATCCCATGAGAACAGAGAACGACCCCAGTGTTTCCCATCATCTGTGGTGCACAGCCATAATATCGGCATGGCTGCCACAAAATCAAAAGTTGGTCAATGTATAGAAATTGATCTAAATCTATCTCTAATTCGCCTAATGTGCGCATTATGTCATGTCTGTTATTTGGTGATGCACAGACTGTAGATCAGTAGCATTGTACTCAATCTGACAGAGCCTCCAGTAGTCAAAATGAAATTAGCTCCAAACGCGTATTTGTTAGTAAAGGTATTTGTAAACAGTAACACAGATCGGAGATGTGTACAACTTGTCAACACTCGGATAGAGAGTTAATATGAGGGCAGTGCAAAAACTGTCATATTGCCCCTGTTTACCACTGGAAACTGTTGTGCTGTCACTGTAGGTAAAGACAAGTAAATTAATCCTATTGAAATTACCCCCAGTAGAAGAGGTGGGTGAAGATGATTTCTTAGTACACCCTGGTTACACACACACTCACATCTCACTAGAGACGCTCAACCCTGATAAATAAGCATGTCCTTCCCACTTCAGGAGAAGATAACTACAGCAACAGTGACTTACCCGGAAGAGCTTATGCAGTCTGAGTGCAGCAGAGCAGAACACAAAGCGTATCAACAGTAGTCGTAGGAACTCGTCACCAAAGAATTGTAAAAAGGCTTGATCTGTAAAGACATTGAATAAACAATTATAATTTGTGTTCTCGTTACTGTCCAATATACCTATTATGAAATAATACTACACAATACTAGGATCTGTTGTAGGGTTTAAACATGCTATCGGACGACATGCATAACGACGACATAATTTTACAAAGATTAATACATTCTATTCGACTTGCAGAATCTAAATTCAATTTAAATAAATGTATAGTAACGCATAATAAATGGGCCACTCTGATGTGATTATTCATAATATGCTACTGCACAGATGATAAAATCCATCAGCTGTGTGCTACCTATGGTTCGTGATCGAGTTATCATCTGGCCAATGTCACGGTACACTTTCAGAAGAAATTCTTGAGCCCTCTCCCAAAGTCCTCGTCGCACACTGTTTAAGCCGCACACAGAGAAAAAAGCCAAGAGTGGGCAGTAGAGGAACAAAGTGAAGAGACTGCCACGCTGAGACTGATCTGAAAAAGTAAAAGCAATGATGGCAAGGTAAGGACAATTCACATTCACATAAAAATGATGTCTCAAAACCAACTTCTGAGAAACACTTACCTCATTAACTTAAACATTTCCATAAAAACTTCTAGCTCAAATATGTAAGAACAGCATCAAGCATTGGAAATTTCACTGTATTGAGTTTTAGACTCATAATCTTTCACAGCTTTTTAGCATCTGCTTAGTGGTCTTTACTGGCCACTTCTACAGGATTTTTGTAAAACATCTACAAACCCATTTACAATAGTATCTTAATATAATAACTGATTTCTACATAAAAACTTGCCTTTACCATCATAATTTTTGGGCAATTAACTAAAAATGTATCACAACAGCAAGCTAATAAATAGCTGAAGCTCTATTCTAGGGTGACATATACCTTGTACACTCTTGGGATATACAGTGGGAGACAGTAGGCACACAAGGGGCTGGCCAAACAGATTTGTGAAATTCTATTAGGAAAAACAAAGGAATGTTAATTCTGAGTAAAAGATTCATACAGTGAACATAACATATAGATTTCTTTTTCAATTAAATAAACCCCTTGATATACCTTGTAGGCTGTACTGTTTGAAGAATCCACAATGACAAAAAGTGGTTTCCGGGTGAAAGGGAGTAAGTCTCCTGGATGAAGGCTGGGACATATAGTAAACAAGCATTAGTATCTGTTAACAAACATTTCTATTCTATCCTATATCTTAAAAAAAAGAAGAAAATAAGGAATTTTCCATTATTTTCATCAGTGTCAACTGCTCAACTAATCAGGAGAGAAGCTCAGTTAAAGAGTGGAATTTAGGGCAGGGAGGTTCTCACATCATGTTCAATCGAATCAAAATATTGATAAATATTAGTTAATATTAGGTTAGATATAAGATGATAGGCTGATACGCAGCTATTGTAGGGCATCAGTACTTTCCAATTCCTTTCCAAAACACTTAAATCCGATACCAAAAACTATATAATGTTGCTGAAAGATGTGATTGTTTGTGTAGTCCTCTGTTAAAGGAACTTCAATGGCAAAGATCTGCAGTTTAGTGACACAATCATGTTTATTGATCACTTCACAGACATGTATATATATGGTTGAAAAGAGATTTTAAAAAAGCAGGAGAGGAAAATAGGAGAGGAGGGACAGAGGGAAGTGGGTTGAGGACTGTTAAGTTATATTTGTCAAAAACCGGAAAAATGAATTCAATTCTGATATGAATCAATATCAGGCTACACGTTTGCATATTACTTGATGTATGACTCTGACATGTGACTGCATGTGGGTACCCCCAGTCAAATTGAACCATTTCCACCACTGGGTATCGGTGCTAGTCTATGATTGGCTGCTGATGGGCTATGTCACCTGACAGTTAAACTGCAGTCAACCTTTCCATGGCAGGAAATGAGGAAACAATGTGGTTGATTGTAAATTGATGGACTTTCATCGACTTGTTTCTCAGGTTGCTGGTGGTGTATACATGGTTAGTCATAATTTGGTGGGTTTGTTATTGCTACTGTGTTGGGGAGTAGGCAGCAGTCAGAGTTCAAACTGAGTTGGATAGATGTTATTTGACAGTCATAAGCAAAAGCGGAGGGGTGGTTCCATTAATTTTATCAGCTGAGGGGTCTTGCATTGAAGAGGGTAATAGTTTTGTCGGAAAAGCATGTGGAATTGTTGGTTACACTTCCAGCTTTGAAAAAGTCATTAACAACCTAGAAAACTTTTTAGATCACTCACTTTTAAATGAATACAAATGTAATAAAATCTAAAGCTAAACGTGTATATGGGACATCATAATAACTATATCAAGACAGACACAGATATATAAATAATAGACCCTCACCAGTGCATCTCTTTCTGGGCCTGATTCCTTTTCTGCACTGTCTCTCCATTCACCACATCTCGATTTGTATTTGTCAGAACTCCTCCAAAATCATATGGTCCTAAAATAAATAACCAGAGAAAAAAAAGCCTAATTAATTCAGCTTGTAAAAGACAAGGTTTAGGCTACTTCAAAAAAACACTGACTTGTTATGTTTTGCCCATTGGTCACCTTACCCAATATGTGACAAGAGGATTGGCACCAAAATAATCTTTGTGAGTCCGGTAGATAGTTCTGTCTGGTGCGCATGCTAATGCTTTAGCATATAGTATGTTAAGTAATTCTAGGCATTTAGCATTTATGAAGATAAACCTTTTACTAATCCAAAGCTCCTACTGGAAATTCAACCTTATTGTGGTGGAGGGGTTTGTGCGCTTCAGTGACCCTGGGAGCAAAGTTGTCGGGAGCCTTGGATCCTGATAGCAGTTTGCCTTTGGTGTCCCTATCAGGTGAGGGGTCAGCAGGCCTAGGAGGAGGAAGTGGAGGGATTACATCTCCCAGCTGGCCTGGGAATGCTTGGGGAACCCCCAGGAGGAACTGGAGGAAATTGCTGGGCAAAATGACCTCTGGGCTGTTCTGCTCACCCTGTTGCCACCATGACCATGACCTGGATAAGTGGCTAGAAAATTGGTGGCTGGCTGGATGGATGGAGATGTGTCATTAAAATTAACTAACCATTCAGCCTTAGAGCTGCTACAAAATGTTATTTTAGGAGAATACTAGTTGCCTACAATTGCTTAACATACACACCAGACAGAACTATCGACCAGACACAGAGATGATTCATAACACAATTTGAGTTTCCTCATAGCTTTAGGAATTATAATAGTCAGTTTCTCTACTTCCATAACGTATTCATATAACTGAGCATGTAGAACCAGTCGTTTGTAGAATGTTGTGCCAATTTACACGAGGATGACCGTAACAAATAGTTCTGATCAATACCATTTCTAATTCAATAAAATAATCACATAGTAATGTTAGCTAATAAAAACATTAATAACAAAGTAATTTGCTATTGAATGATGCACACACTTATAATCCCAGGGAAAGAGAAATAATGTCAGCCCTGAATGTGTGGTATTAAAACGAATGGTAAGCAGTTGACTAAGTGTAAGTACAGAAGCCTATCATAGAAAATGACCAAGACACTGCTGTAATAATATTATTAATATTTTTCCTAGTTTGAAGTAAAGTATACATTTGGATTTGAAAGCACAACTTGTAGGTCATTTTAAGAGGCCAAGTGCTGTACTCAGATGGAGACAAACATGCAAACAATGAGCATGTTTGGGCAGATTGTTTTTCTCTTAATTTGTCAAAATATTATAATATATAATAATATAATCTTAATTTGTCCAAATACTTAAGGGGCCCTGAATGGGTGGATCACAGTCATTGTGCCATTTCACATCCAAAACAGAGCTTGGCACAAAATACATACAAGTTCTGGGCAACTTTGTTTGAACATTTCAAAGCTAGTAATTTGTTTCTGCTTTACTTATCGGCAAAAAACACACATCGGAAAATATAACTTGAGTTTTTTACTAACCGGTAGGGTGTTCTGGTAAATTCTACATTCTACAGCTCGCATTTTAAGTACCGGCCATTTATGGGCCAGGGAAGAGGTGTTACTCACATTCTTAACGTTTTTTTTAGGCGGGCATGTGCTTGAGGAAGGCGGAGGGGTGAAGCCTTGATTAGTTGTAATGACATCGCTGAACGATAGAGATCAATCAGTATTGGACAAGAAATGACATGCAGAAGAGTGCTTTGTCTTGGGGTACTTTGCAAATATATGGGATACATATTTTTACCTTCATAATCTGAACGCCCAGTAGGGAAGACTCCAGTAGCTGACAAGTAGACAAGCAGAACACTGTTTGCAGGCAATTCCTGGAAATCAGAGCAATAATAATCAAATAAGTTGATGTAGCAAAATATGACTGTTAGATATTTATACTTGTAAATGAAGATCGATGTTGAAACTAAGAAGAGGCTGTGGAATAAAATCAATGTCAGCATTGAAATGGGCCTTACAATTCTCCTTCAATAAGTGTTACTTTGATGACAATTTGAATGGAACATAGTGAAAAACCTAGAGAATTAGAATGATAGGATTCCTTCTAATTTTCTATTTAGGGATTCAGTACTTTTATCTGCCTAACATTTTAGACTTTTTGAAGTCATTTGTTGCCTATAGGTTGTTGATCTGACCAGTACTGTTAATGATATTCAGTGGCTGGCATGGACTCAATGAAAAACTGAAGGTCGTAGGGGGTAATGAAACTAGAAAAGTCCTAGGGGTGAAACACTAGCAACCAAATCATTTGGTGGCAGTGAATTTCCAGACCTTTCATTTTCTTTCCATTTCGCATATTTTGGCAACTTTCCACTCCTGGCTATACACCACACATCACTTTCTGTGATATATGACCCAGAATGGCAACGATGAATACTGACCTTAAAAGAGGCAGACAAGAAAGTGAAAAGCTGACTGAAAGTTGGCTTGTACAGCAAATACTTGTGAGGGTTTTCTCTTTTAGCCGGCTTCTCATTGGGTTCCTGGGAAGAAACACAGTTTCAATATTATTTATATATTTTTTGTAAACTGGGATCTAACGTTACCAAAACAACCCTCCCAAGTGTATTTGGTCCAAGCAATGTCTGATAGGCAATCATCCAAATGTTTGAGTTCCAGAATAGAAGCTCTTGGAATGGAAGAGGCAGTAGCACTACAACGCAGCATGAAAAACAATCGACTCACTCAATGCCGCTGTGTCAGGTATCATATGAAACTAGACACTCTACCCTTTCAAATGATAGCAAGCAATCAATAGTCAAAGCTAAACAACTCCTGTCAGCCCCACAGCAAGCACACAGCCAAACATCACATCCAAGTGTCCGTGTGGCAAATTTTTTATTTAGGTCTCGTTATTTCATACATTTTCAATGCAATTGTCATCAAAAGCAACACATATTGTTTACTTACACTGTTAGTTTCATTTTGACTCCATCCTCATGCTTTTCTGTGCTAGCAGGCTTGTTTTGTAGAGAGCTCTGCATAACCTGTCCCTATGTCTCCTTGACAATACACAGTCTTGTCATCTTTTGGCCATTTGGTAGTACTACAGATGACGATGTCACCATAATCGTATTCTACTCCTCGCACCTCGACTATTGAAAACCTAAAGTCCTCTACATGTAGTGTAGGGTCTACATACAATAGGTTGGCAGTAAGCTTTTTTTATTTATTTATACAAATAAATGTTTCACATCGTTATTAGCAAGTATATCATTACTTGCACCAGCAGGGTGCACAAGTAGGGTGTTCAGTATGGGCAGAAATATGTGTCACTAGGAACTGAATCTGAATTATTTATATTTGAATTTGCATTGCTGAAAACTGAATTTGAATCACATAATTTGAAATTGTATTGTTGAACTTGAATAATTGCATTATAGCATAATCTGAAACTGAATTCACTTCTCACAATTCAAATTAAAAACACAATTCAAATTCAGAACTGGTATTTCAGATTCAAAACGGTCACACATCTGGGTCCTTGAGAACTCCTTTTCAGCCAATCAGCACCTACTGTATTTTGTGGACCACTTCCTGCACCCCCCTACCAACATGCCACTGCCAGATGATTTGTTGATCGTGTAGAGAAACCGTTATGCTGCAACAACGTGTGTGGACGAGCCAAACAACACAGCCGTACATGAGCTGGACAATACACTTAATCAAAGAAGACTGGACACTGTGTAGTCGATGTTTACAGACGTCCTATTTCCCAGAGGACACGGCTACAGTGTTTTGGCCACCGTCTTCGACTAGCCATTGGTGAGTGTCTTAACACTGTATTTCAATGTCAAATAATAATAATAGCAACATTATTAATTAATATAAATAAATAATACATTTACAGAAAACGTACTATATTGTGATATCTTATCGTCATCGGGATATGAAATTACCCATATTGTGATAGATTTTGTCCATATCACACAGCCCTATTCTAAGCAATAGTGTGCAAAGTGTTAGCATGTTGTCAATTCTTACTGTATGTAATACTTTCACAGATACCTAATTATTTTTCAATCCACCGCTGTGCCAAGTTTAAAATCTCTCTATCCACTCCACATGGCCATGGCACACATAATCAAAATTCAAATGTCACTTGTGAAACTGGGCTTTAACACCTTCTCTCAGCAGACTGAGCTGTCATAGGCCAGCATAGAGTGTGAAGAATTAATCATAACTGACGTCGGCTTCTCTCTCTGCCTTGCAAAACCTCACTCTTAGCAACACCAGCACTCAAAACACAAACACAAATCCACAGGAACAGTCTTCATCAGACATAATGGACAAGAAAGATGGTCTGAGAATGAAACTCACCAACGTTCCTTGTTTTGAGGTCTGTGTGGCCAGGTTTACAGGTTCCCTCTCCAAAGCTTGGAGCATGCGAAACATGTCGATGGTTAACTCACTGAATTTCACCTAACAAATACAAACGCATAAATCAATAAAGACCACTGCAATAAGAAATATTTATGCTTGGATGGTTTGACTGTGCTGTATTGACCAGAAAGTATGATCAAGTTAGGACAGTAGGATTTTTATTATATATATTTTTTGCCACCTGAAATATCTTCCCAGATTTCAGGTTGCTAGAGAAATTGTGAAAACTCTGGGAAAATCTTTTAACAATGTTTGTAGGCCTACAGTAGGAAAACAGTTAATAGTTAGTATTGGGCGGCACGGTGGCGCAGTGGTTAGCACTGTCGCCTCACAGCAAGGTCCTGGGTTCAAATCTCGCCTGGCCCTTTCTGTGTGGAGTTTGCATGTTCTCCCCGTGTTCGCGTGAGTTTCCTCCGGGTGCTCCTTCCTCCCACAGTCAAAAAGACATGCAAATATATGTTTGTGTGTAGTGTGGTGCATGGTGTGATGTACTATGTATATGATGCATGCAATGTATACTTGTATGGGGACGGCAGTAGCTCAGGAGGTAGAGTTCCCGCCCCGCAACTGCAAGGTCGGCGGTTCGAGTCCAGCTCCTCCCGGGAAAAATCTGTCGTAGTGTCCTTGAGCAAGACACCTAACCCCAAAATTGCTCCCGTTGAGCAGGTTGGTACCTTGGATGGCTGCCTCCGCCAACGGTATGACATATAGGTCTCCTAAATGCTGTAATGTAATGTATGTAAGTCGCTTTGGATAAAAGCGTCTCCTAAATGCTGTAATGTGCTGTGGCGCTTTTATAGTTGATGTTACAGTAGCTTGTAGCATCAACTAAATGTACAGTGTGCTAAATAATATCATCATATGTGAATAAAAAACCGTAAACCTAAAATTATGATTTAAACCTTTGTTTCTTCACACAATAGATGATAATTTCTTGTCATCCAGCCATGCATTAGAAAACCATCAACACAAATACATAGGATTACCAGGTCTTCATCAATTTGTTTAAAGGGATATTTTACCCTAAATCGACGTTACCTCCATTTTGTGAAACGTTTTTGTGCATAAAGCTGCTTCATTGACATTTATATAGAATGTCGTCCTTAAAAGTAAAAGCCTTCCCCCTACAACAGAAGTAGGGAAAACACTCGCCTCCGGTTCCCATAGAGCAGCACACTTCAGCTCTTGTGAAAGTGAAAGC
>OMOT01045494.1:0-11285 GCA_900312575.1 Acanthochaenus luetkenii
GGAGTGAGGCAGGCTGGAGAGCAGTCCAGCGGAGGAGGTAGGTGAGCTGGGAGCGGCAGACGAACCTGCTGGCTGGGAGACGGCAGGATAGTGATCCTAGAGCACGAGAGGAAGGACAATGAATATCATAGAATCTATCAAGAACCATACTGTGTTTTAGGAAGGCTGGAACGAGTACTACCACAGAGGTGAAGTAACGAACTGGCGATGAGTGGTTGAAGAGCCGGGGTTGATATACTGTGGTTGATGAGCTTGATGGCAGGTGTGTAGGCTGACGATGATTCCCTGCAGGTGAGCTGGAGACCAGGGCCACAGGAGGGAGCCACGCCCACACACCCACACAGACAACCAGAGAGACAAACAGATACAGGAACAAGGGGAGAGGGAAAACATGGGAAACACAAGGAAAGACACCTGAGCACGGATGAGACCGTGACAGACCACCTACTAAAGAATAATGAAAAGGTACCTTTACACCTCTGAAATTGACACAAGTTTGCACTTATTTAGCGTTTATTAAACCAGAGCTTCAGGCAGTCACACACGATGCCCTCCTACATAGCAGAAATGTTCTCCACTGGTACAAATTTGCATGGAGATTGTGTGACTAATGTGTGCCTATTTCCTATATAGCTTTAGAGTTGATATTTGGCTAGATGGGCTCAAGTATTCATTTAATATATTGTAGATTTGAACTCTGCAGCTCACTCAAAACGGTGGGAATTGCCTGGGTTTATTATTAGTATTGTATCTTTTATTAGGAAGCTTTGCATAAGCCATTAAACGTTTTGACTCCCCTCGTTGAATTGTTTTCCATCTCACTTACCTCGACTCTCCTCGTAAAGAAATTGGCAAAGTGTCTCTGGTTTCTTGACTTTTCCAACTGGAATACATTACACAAAATAGCACCAAATGCTAAAACATTTTCCCACACAGTAGAATGGAACTGAAATGACTTCTGGGCATTTCAGGTATACCCTACACATGAGTCTAATTACAATTGAAATGCCTACATCCCGTCTTCAGTATAACAATCTCCTCAGTTCCCCCCGCACTGCTGCATATCTCCGATTAAATAATGTTGAGACAGACATTTGCATCAGAATGTTTTGTGAAGCAGTTATGATGTGTTTTCTTGGGTCATTAAAATATTATATTGCATGCACAATAGACTACACCATGTTGGGTTTATTTACAAAGCTGTTACAAATTGGCAAGATTAATTTGGATTAATGTCAGCTTTTTTGGCAGCTTCTTTTGTTTCTTTATTTTCTGGCAGCCTAGCCTAGACTGGCATGGTCTTACATACATATATCTTATCTCAGAGAAGCACATATTTGTTCTCTTGTTGTATGACTATATAAAGGTTGAGTCATGTTACAGATGGTGATAGCATGTCTTATTTCAGTTACACAGCTGAATCAATGACTATTCAGCCACACTTGGGGTACAAGTAATTAAACAAAGGAAATCTGTTCAAACTTAACACATTTTCTGTATATGAGTCCTCATTCCTATCCACGACTGCATGATTCAAGGACCTTGGTAGAGCTGAGAGGCTGAGACAGACTCTGTTTTCCTTATTTCATTTGCTCTCACGGCTCTGTCATTTTCCTCCTGTAGAAATTGATGACATAACTATTTACTCTCATCTAGAATGGAGGAGTTGAGGTCTGTCCAGGTGGTGATAATGGATGTTATTTCAGTTTCTCACACAACTATCTTCATTTGTCTTTTATCTAGGCTGCCAGCTCTAACTGTACCAAACACAAGTCGATGACCGTGAACTTCACCTCAAATGATGGACAAGAAAAGTGGTGAGGGTCCATTAAGACTGCATTTACACAATCAGAAAATAAC
This sequence comes from Acanthochaenus luetkenii, assembly GCA_900312575.1. NCBI lineage: Eukaryota > Metazoa > Chordata > Actinopteri > Beryciformes > Stephanoberycidae > Acanthochaenus > Acanthochaenus luetkenii. The sequence continues at coordinate 1,861 of OMOT01045494.1, forward strand.
TTTTAACTCTGTGGCACAGATCTGATCCTCCCATGGCTGTATGAAAAGGGACTAATCGTGTGGAATCTGATTTTCCCCTGTTCATACGGCCATTACATGATCAAATCTGTGTCATGAAGAGTTAAACATCTGACTTCCTGTTCCTGTATGAAGCCAAATACAGCCAAAGTTCCTCCTGATGATAACCGCCCCCTGTCTCATACTGTATTAATGAGTTGACACAGCATGAGCAGCGTTTTGCATACTGATGTGTGTTTGTTTTGCTGCAAACACTGCATGATAATTACATCCCAGTAAGTGATATGGTTTTACATAATGAAGCACCATGTGTGCAGCACAGTACAACCTGTCTGTGCAAGGGGTGAATTTGAATAATAATGTTGATAATAATAATCTGTCATCTGGTTCATGTTCATTTGTAAAGTTTTTTGTCTGAGGTTATAGAAATGTGAGCTGTTTTGACCGAGTGGTTTAAAGTGATTATTAATCTGATCTGATTTGATTATTGCAATTGTATATCTGATGGATTTTGTAAAAAAAAAATATTATTACTACTACTACTGTTATTACTATTATTAGAGGAGGAGGAGGAGGAGGAGGAGGAGTAGTAGTGCTGGAATTAGTTGTAGTGGTATTTGATTTATGTATTTATTAATTGATTGTGATGTTAAAAAAAATACAGCGAACGGCTTTCCGTCCAAGGCCGGTGAAGGGGGAGTTCAGAGGAAGCAGCTGCCCTACTCAGTAGAGACCCCCTATGGCTTCCACTTGGACCTGGACTTCCTCAAATATGTTGACGATATAGAGAAAGGCAACACCATCAAGAGGGTCCACATCCAGCGCAAGGTCAAGGGCCCCCCCAAATTCAGCACTCTGCCCAGGAATTTCAGCCTCCCTGGACATGGAGCCAGGCCTGTCCCCAAGGAAAAGGACAGTGCTTGGTCTGGGACTTCCACCCTGGGGCCCAAGCCCAAATCGCGGGTGACAGAGGTCCAACAGATATTTGACTTTAGACCCAGCGATGGGGGGATGTCCAGCAGGGGGACAAACCGCCAGGGGGTTGTCTATGTTTCAGCCAAACCCAGAGAAGAAGTTGGTGCCGGGGCTTGGGGACTGGAAGAGAAGCCTGTGGGGCTTCAGGGTCGGCCAAACCTGCTCCGAGCCTCCAGCATGCCCATCACCCTACAGCAACGGAAAGGTTCTGACTCTAGCAGTCCGGACCGGGTGGTGGGAACGCCAGAGAATGGCTCATCAGAGAACGTGTTCCGTGCTTCACTGGACATAACAGAAAGACGGTGTGTTCCCCAGGAACGGGCAGGACTTCACCAGCAGATCACAGTGGCACTGAAGCGGGTGAGAGAGCTGGAGGAGCAAGTCAAAACCATTCCAGAACTCAAGGCTCAGATCTGCTCGCTGAGAGAGGAGAGGGATCAGCTACTACTTCAGCTCCAAGCCCAGGCCTCCACCTCATCCTCTATCCCAGCTCCGAGCTCTGATGCTGGGACACACACTCAGCCACAAGGAGACAGATCTCCAGGAGGGTTGAACTCAGCTCTGATAACTCTGATAACAGTGGAGCAGGCAACGGAGAAGGAGAAACAAGGCATAACAGAAAGAAGCAGAGTGTTACAGATGGAGATAGAGACGCATCATGAATCTGTAAAGAGTTCCTTAGCACAGGGAGATGTGGGTGGGCTCTCAGAGCAGGAATGGGAGAGACAAAAACAGCCATTAGAAAAATCTGACAGACAAAGAGTGACATTAGAGAATCCATTAGAGCATGCAGCAAAAAATATATCGCAGGACATTACAGCACAGGAATTAACATCACTTAAAGTGGCTATGAAACATGTTGAGGGAGTTAGCAGTATTCAAGGTGCTAATGCAGTGGAAGACGGAAAACTTGGGCATTGTCATATCAGTAGTGATGAGGACCTAGGCAGTGTCCAGCAGCTGCAGGACAAGCTATCAATATTGGAAGCTAAACTAACCCAGGCTAGCCAAGAGCTGAAGAGAACTAACACCCTTTTGAGAGAACAAATAGAAGAGAACAGGCTGAAAGAGGAAAGGATACTACAATTGAGTGAGGGAATGAGAGTGGAGGTGTGTACTACAGAGCGAGAGAGCAGGCCAAGGAGAGAGAGCATGGACAGGGGGACGGAGACAGAGAGAGTAGATTTTGCCAACCAGGAGACAGGGACAGAGTTGCCTGGAACTGTAGATCAGGGAACAGACACAGAGAGAATCTGTATCGAAGTGTGTGTACCCAGAGCAAGGGCTGGAAGTGTAGATCAAGGGAGAGAGTCTGAAAGAGTTGACACACATGACCAGGTGACAGAGATGGGGGCAGAGGTGGCTGCTGTGGGCCTAGCAAGACCGAGAGCCAACAGCATGGATCAGGGCACAGAAACAGAGAGTGTTGACACTCAGGATCAGATGACCGAGACACCAGTGGCAGATAGGGTTAACCAAGTCACAGAGACGGAAGGAGAGACAGTGACAGATCATCCAATGAGGCCGAGGGCCAGCAGTGTAGATCAGGGAACAGAGACGGAGAGTGTGGACACTGTGGACAGTGTGACTGAGACAGAGGCAGCACAGAGGATAGACCAGGAGACCGAGACCGAGTTAGAGAGACGGCAGGACAACAATCCAGCCAGAGATGTAGCAGTAGAAAGTCAAGTCATAGAAAGTGGCGGCAGTCAAAGACTAGAAGACACAGATAATGTGGTCAGTGAAAGAGTGGTCACAAAATATGTAGTCACAGAGAGTTCAGTTGCAATTATAGAAAGTGTAGTCAAACAAAGTTTAGTTCCAGACTGTGTGGCCCAAGACGAAGCGCATATCAATTTGCTAATTGCTGCGACAGTAGAAAATACAGATGCAGAATCTAAGATTAAAGAGAGCACTGCTCAGAGTGATGCAGAAAAACAAGAAATGATGCTTCCCAAGAGTGTAGTGATGGAAATTGTTGAAAGAGAGCAAGTTGCATTGGAGACTGTAGAGAAGCAACAAACGGCAGCAGACAGTGAGATTGTGAGCATTACGACCAAAGAGACTGACAGTGTTGTAGTAGCAGCAGACAATTCAGCTGTGAAGACAGTAGCTCCAGTGAGACCTCAGAGAGGCCAGAAGCCAACAAATGAGCAGTCCCAGCCTTCCCAGCCACAGCTTCAGGCTCCACCCCTGCGTCCTCGTAGGGGATCCAGCGAAACTCAAGCTAAGCAGTCCCACCCCCAGACAAAAACCCAACACCAGGCCCAGGCACAGGCCCCATCTCAGCCCCAGGTTCAAGCCCCACCCCGGCGTATTTGTGGGGGGTCTAGTGAGACACAAATCCAACTGTCCGAACTAAAGACATCGCCTCAAGTCCAGACCCTGTCTCAGGCAGAGGACCGTGCCCCAGCCCAGAGGCCTCCTGGGGTATCTAGTCAGGGTGAGTCACAACCACAGCCTCAGGTTCAGACTCAGGCCGAGCCTCAGGCCCCATCTCCAGGGTCCAGTGAAACCCAAACCGAGCCCCAAACAATTCAAACCCAGTCTCAGTCCTCTGCAACTCGCCGGGACTCCAAAGAGCTCCAAACCCAACGCAGGGGATCCAGTGAATCACAACCCCGTTGTCAGGGATCAGGTGAAGCCCAGGCCCGCTCTGCTCACCAAGGGACAAGTGAGGCCCAACCTCAGTCTCAGGGCTCTCGTAAGGGTTCCAGTGAGACTCAAACCCTTCGAAGAGGCTCCAGTGAAGCAGCCCAGCGTCGTGGTTCAAGTGAAGTCCAGGCTTTACGTCGGGATCCAGGCGAGGCCCAAACTCCTCGCAGAGGCTCCAGTGAGTCGCCATCGTCGCCCGCGGCTCTGGGCCAAGTCGTAACCCGGCTAACAGGGCTTCTGGGAGAGCAGTGGGCACAGCTGGGGAGCAGCTCTGGAGCTCAGCAGACGGTCAGCCAGCAGGAGACCCCTGGCACACAGAAACAGACTGCAGGAAAAAGAGCAGGGACAGGGAAAGGAGCATCAGCTAAGCCTGTGGGGAAAGCAGCCCCAGCAGCAGCAACAGGGAAACCAGCAGGGAAACCTGGCCCTTCCAAGATGAGCTCTATCCAGAGTCAGTTGGTCAGCTCCCTCAGTGTCCTCTCTGCCTTCTACTCCCCAGGCCAGAAAGCTGCAGCAGCCAGCAAACAGCAGGAACAAGGTAGGCCTGTGGTTAAGTTAGAACCATATTAGAATGGGTTATATACACAAATGATTCCATACGCTAGTGCTAAGCCGCCTTCTTCTATCTATCTATCTATCTATCTATCTATCTATCTATCTATCTATCTATCTATCTATCTATCTATCTATCTATCTATCTATCTATCTATCTATCTGTAATCACTTTCCTGTATTGCACATTTCCTAATTCTGCATTTAATCACTGCTTTGCTTTGGCTAAACCAAGGTAGAAAACTACTGAAGGGCTCTGGAAACCCTGGTTTACAACTGGTCTCCACAAATCCTCTGTTATAAAAAATGTATCATACAAAAGATTCCTCACAAATCCCACTCCCCTGAATTCTGCGATTTACAAAAAATGTTAAAATAAATGTAACCATCAAAGAAATCAAATGAAATGTATTTTTGTAATAGATTCCAAGAATCTTTGAACATTAGGTCTACTTTTTTTTAAAGTCTACTGCACCGCTCCGATCTCAGTTTAAGGACGGGAGTAAGATCCTTTTGTTATATTGTGCGAATTCATTACATTACATTACAGCATTTAGCAGACGCTTTTATCCAAAGCGATTTAAATGTCATACCGTTGGCAGAGGCAGCCATGCAAGGTACCAACCTGCTCAACGGGAGCAATTTGGGGTTAGGTGTCTTGCTCAAGATTTTTCCCCGGGAGGAGCTGGACTCGAACCGCCGACCTTGTGGATGGGGGGCGGGAACTCTACCTCCTGAGCTACTGCCACCCCTAATTCAATATTTTTTTTGCAAATGTAGGTTCTTCCCTGTCAATCCATTAGATTACTTCAAGGGTAATTTCCCTTCTCTTTCCCAGTTTGAATTAACCAACATAACGGAGGTGACGGAATTAATTGTTAACTTCAAAATATCAGCAGCAGGTCACGATGATATTGGTGCTTCTTTGACATAAACAGTGTATACATCTATTGTATAAAACAGGGGATCCAAGAATTTTCAATAATTATCGGCCAATTTCCATACTACCACGTTTCTCTAAAACATTGTAAAAGCTGGTATAAAAGAATGTTGCGCCACTTAAATTAATTCAATATTTCATATATTGAATTGAATATAGTTTTAGGAAAAATCACTCCACTGATATGGCCCTCTTGCAGCTGGTGGAAAAAATGTATACAGCCATTAATAATAAATAATTTGCACTAAGCATATGTGTAGATCTATCAAAAGCTTTCAATACTGTTGATATATACTTGGACCCTTGCTATTTCTTGTTCATATCAGACCTGGCTGCTGTATCATCAACCCTCATTCCAATTCTCTTTGCTGATGATACTAATTGGATTGTTACTCACAAAAACTTTGAATAACTTATGAATGAGCTAATTCTGATATAGCTATGTTTTGTGAATGGTTTCATGCAAATAAGTTATCACTAAATGTAAAAAAAAATCCAACTTTATTATATTCACAAGCAAAAACAAGCAAAAACAAAAAATACTCTAGAGCAGGGGTCTGCAACCTTTACTATCAAAAGAGCCATTTTGCCCCCTCGTCCACAAAATAAAAATAGTCTGGAGCCGCAAAACATAACATAGCTTATAAACGTTTAAAAGTTGTAATCTTTTTTAAAATTGTACCTTGAAATAAATTCAACACTGAACTATGCAGGCCTATTTGAGTCCTTCCCATATTTGTGTAAAATTAAAATAAAAACTAGCACACTTTAATATAAATAAAACATAAAGCCACAGCTTAGCAGCTTTAAAAAAGTAAACAAAAAATTAGGAACGTTTGTGACAAGTCCATTTCAGTGTGCTCTCATCCTCTTCGGGTTTCTTTATTGGCAAGCAATTAACCAAAGCACCTGAATATTAAAAAAAAACTACATCACTACAATATCAACATAGTCCAATCCTGCTCTTTCATCTACAAATTCACCTACCTTTTGAATATGCTACCCAGTTTGGAGAGTTAAGAACACATTTCCATGTGTTCATGAATCCGGCGGAGCTGTTTCTTAGATTTGTTCTTAAGAAGTTCTTAGGAAGATATTTAAGAAGACACTTAGGAAAATGTTCCAGAATGAGGTCCATTATGTTTATCTCATTTACTTATTTTTCTTTAAGGTGAGGACTTTGTATAAGCCCTGCAGGGTTTCCTTCCTCACCTGCACACATCTTTGTCGTTGTTCCATTATATAGTTGTAATTTACTTTTTGTGCGAATAAATACAATTGTAAAAAATTATAGAATAAAATATATTTGTCTGTCTGTCTGACTGACTGTCTATCCGATACCTAATAATTGATACCCAATTGGACTTCAGTGTAAATCTGTTCCACTTTCATATCCATTGAAATAATCCCTTCACAGAGGATCATGATACATCCCCTTGATATTCACCATGCCACTTTATTATATTATGTCCCTCCTGATTTTCTGCCAGCACTCTCACATCTCTGAGTAATACGGAAATGTCCAACTCTGTGGACTTGAATATTCAACTTGCCATCTTTACTTCTCTCGCTTGTACAAGAAGGCCTACAGAGGCAGCCAAATAAGCAGCACAGCACAGATGATGAGACTGGTAGAGATCAGTATATTACCGATTTGGTTAGACAGATGTCTTTCCTATGGTGTCTCTTGGAACTTGCAGTAGTTCAGGCAGAGCGATCACCTCTGCACACCACCACGCCTATCTGGTGATCTAAGACACACACCTTCATAATCAAAAACTGACAACAAGGTGGTCTATTTAATATGGCCTGCTTCTTGGTCACTGTAGCTGTACACTTGTGCCAGAGCTGCTGAAGCTTCCCTCCTCCATCTCAGCCTGAAACCACATTGGTCCTATTCTATTATTTAGAGACGCTCTCTACTCTGTATGTTATGCTGTCTTATCATGTCTTGTGACACTTCTGTCGACAGTAGCGTATCAACATGAGGATTAGTGTGTACTTGGACCATTATGTATGCAGGTATGGGGGTGGGGATGGGGGGTATTGTCTGTTCTCCGTTTAGCATGATTGCTTGGATGTCTGTGTGGTGCACTCTGAAGAGGGTAGTCTTTAAAGCTAAATATAACTGTATAACTGTTTTCAATAAATGGTTTAAACTTAATGATGAAAGCGTTTCCTGATTGAAGGCGCATTGAGACATGATGCAACAGAATGCAAAATACCCTGAGCACTTTAAATGTCTGTGACTGGGTCTCAATTTGACTTCCCAGTTCATATAACAGAAAGTCAAGACCCCCCACAGAGCACACACACGCAGTATTGATTTGGATTGGCCAAGGGCCCATTGAGTCTAACATAGCTATTGGCTGTCATAAGCAGAGGAGAACAACACATGTTGCTGAATATGGGCTAAATGACATGGTTGGATGGCCTCCAGGAGCACATCAAATATATATGACTTACTTCACACATTATTGTTACACACACACACACGGGCATGTGCACACACATTACGTGCTAGCACACACTTACAGTACACATTCGCATGGACACATACACCCTCACGGACACATCAAATATGCTTTTGTTCCTTCGCTTGATGTCTCCTTGTTCTGGTTATGGCCCAGGAGCTAAAGTACAGAATCACTCTGCCATCACATTTATTTTATGTTCAGAGTTCATTTTATGTTCAGTGGGGAAGTATACGAGTGTGTTTGGAAGTGTTTGCCCAGATATATACTGTATGTATTTAGGATTGTCATGTATTATTCACACCAATTCAGTGTGGTTGCTGTCTGCATTTGTGACATCTGAGATTCCCAGTCTGGCTTCAATTACAACACTGTTCCAGTTACAATGCTAATCATGACAGACTCAAATTTGAGTTTGGAGACTTCCAGGGAAGCTGGGAACATCTCAAGGCGTCACTGTTTGATTTACTAGAAGTTAGCAAGAGGATGTATTAAAATGCCAAATCCAATCTTAACTTTCCCTCTCCCCACTATTATATCTAAAAGCATGGTGGTCCCTGGGTCAACAGCTGGTGGTTAATGGCCTAAAGCCACATCTATTGTTGTGTCCTTGACATAAAACATTTGAGAGCCTCTGCACCAGGCCTGAGTCAGAGGGGCCACTAAGACAGCCATACTGGGCTTGGAGCCATGGGCAGGGAGCATAGAAGCCCAATGCAGAATTCATTATAGGGCAGTTATATACATAAGTAAGCTCGATAATGTCAAGGTTGCATGTTGTCAATAAGACTTACAATGTCTCGTACCTCACCCTGGGAATACTTAGGGTGGTCTTGTGCACATCAGTGGGAGATTATGTAATGTAGGACATGCAGTATGTAGGCGTATCGGGTAAAACACTTATTTTTCAGGTCACAATAAAGTAAAATGGAAAAAGAAAGAGAGGGGATCCACCTCTAATGCAAAAATAACACAATTCATTCAAGCTACTGTAACAGAAGCAAAGATGAAAATACATACATACACCATGGAGCAGTAGAGTAGTAATACGAAATACGCTGCCTAGTGTACATGTATTGTAGCCATATTTACTGCACTGCAGTTTATGTACATATTTTGATCTGTGACTTGAATAAGTACATCTGTGACTGTTTTTGCATTCAAATTGGTTCCCCTCTCCTTATTTTAGTATTTTTGGGAACCCAGGGCTCGAAATTAACTTTTTCACTTGGTAGCACTGGTGCTCCCAACTTCAAAAGTTAGGAGCACCAGCCAAAAGTTAGGAGCACCAACAACATATGTAAAAATTTATTTTTTAATAAAAAACAACATAACAGTACGGCTTACAAGTAACAAAAAACAGTGAAAGTAGCCTTAAAAACGCTTGATAGGCCACAACTGGGGCTTTACGCAATATCCTGGCTCTCTGTCCCTCTTCCATCCATCTCTTCACTGAGACCGAGGTGTCCAACATCTCCAGAGGAGGATCCTCTACACTGATTCAAATCAGATCTTCAACCGTGTTGGGGTTTAATGCAGATCTGATGTCCGACTTGATGCGCTTCAGTGTGGAGAACCCCATCTCAAACTGCGCCGAGGACACAGGCACGACTAGGGATGGGTATCGTTAGGATTTTATCGATGCTACTAATCTTATCGATACTGCTTATCAGTTCGGTACTTTATTGATACACTATCGGTTCTTTTTTATTATTATGCAAGAAAAAGACAATTAATTAAGAACAGAATCGACATTACTTTATTATTCTTTTATATAACTTTATATACATATAAACAAATATTATTTATTC
>OMOT01045526.1:1759-20596 GCA_900312575.1 Acanthochaenus luetkenii
ACATGGCTGGGTTAACTGTTCAGTAGAATTAAGTCCAATAATATTTTCTGCAGACCTGATAATAATAATACTATTATTATTATTAGATGTAGTAGTAGTAACTAAGTATTATTATTATTATTAGATGTAGTAGTAGTAGTAGTAGTAGCAGCAGTAAAAAAAATTAAACAAAGTAATGGTGGGGTCAAGGGTCAGTTCCAGGTTTGTGGTGATGAGGATGGTCAAGATAGATAGACATAGATACTGTAGATATATAGATATATAGATAAATAGATAAATAGATAGATACTTTATCAATCCCTGTGGGGAAATTGGGGTGTTGTCCATAATTATATAAAGCGTAGATCAAAAGTTGAACAATAAATACATAGAAAGAAGCAATGAAAATATGCAACTTTGGAACTTTGGCATAAAGCATTAGTAAAGTGTTAAGTGTTATCGATATTTACTATGCTCATCATCTGTGTGAACAGGGGACCGGTCTGCAGGTTAGAGGAACTCTGTTCAGCTCTTCATCAAGCCTCATTGTGTGGTTCCAAGCCTGATTCTGCACATTTTGACATATTATGATAATATTAACCTACCTTATAATCACGAGAGGCATCTCACATGACGTAATCTGGACGGCTGAAGGTCTGTCACAATAAGTTCACTCTGTGATTGGAAGGCTGTTTTATTAGAACTTCATGAAACTCGTTTATTTTATGAAAACATTTAGAAACAGTAAAGTATATTCTATTATATTCTAACCTATATTTACCTCCTAATGTTAATCCTTCATAACTGCTTGCTTACTTACTAGCAGCTGCCTGAGTTTCCGACCAGTGTCATTGGCCTCTGTGGCTGTGACGTCATGTTACGGTTAACCGCGGATACATGCCAAAATTCTGGGTGTAAAGGTGTAACAAAGAAAGTCCAACCCCCATCCCTAGCTCTATTCACAGTGACTTACACCGAGTACAGCAGTAAAATAAACGTACATTACAAGATCTGCAACATTACAAGCAACCGATAGGAAGGAGGTCACAGCCTTAGGGCCCAGACAATAATCCTGTAACCACAGAAGGATCATGCAAGAGTGAAGTCCTTGGAAAAGAGATAGAATAAGAGCTAAATAGAGAGATAGAGGTGACTTTTATTTTTGTATCATTACATGTTACTTATTATTATTTGTATTTGTTACTTTCACATCACAAGCTGACTGCAATGATGCTGAACCACAATTTGACTTTCCTGACTAAACTACACTAAACTAACCTTAGAACCGGGCTTCCCACACCTTGCATGTCAGATAGACTTAGAGCCCAGAGCTTTGCCTCAAGAAGGGTTTGTCCCAGAGAATACCCGCTGAGGAGACTTTATTAAGACCTATTTAATAGATTTCTACACATTTTTCATTCCTTTTTTTCATTGTCTCGTTGTGTTATAATGTTGTCGTAAATTTTTCCACTTTTAATTCCTATTTGTACCTAATATGTTGTAGTGCTGTCATTATTTATTTTTTTAATTCCACAATTGCAAGAAGGTTATTGATTTTTTATATTTCTTTGCTGTAACTTATTGCTATTGCTGCTGCAAGTCCTCAGTTTCCACACAGGGATAATTAAAATGTCTTCTCATCTTATCTTTATTTTCTAATTGTCTGTCTATATTGTATGTAGAGAACAGTAGAGAGAATGACACTTTGGTTCAGAATTGTTGTTCTTACATATTCTCTCATTGAGCTTCCAGTGAGTGAAATAATACTAACATTGAAGTAAACTTTATTTTGCTTGTGACCCTCTGGGACCCCAGACCAACAAGGACCCCCAAACACACACACATTAGACCACAGACCCCCATTTGGTCATATTTAACCCCTGGAATCCCCACATGTGATGATTATTGTTGATGATTTAGAATGTAAAAAGGTGTGGGGAAGACAATAGAGGAAAGAGTGAACCCGATGACCAGTGTAGCCTAGTTATTATACTTTTGTTAGTTTGGATAATTTATACGTATTAGAGTGAAATTCATCTAATATTCCTCATATTGCTGGTGACCCCCTGGGACCCTGTCTAGGACCCCTGGACTTCCCCGGACCCCAGTCTGGGAACCGCTGATCAGGATAGAACGGAGCAGGACAGAATTATGAGAAACTCTGAAGATGATTTCTCATTTTGATAACCTTGAGGTAAAGCCTTCCTCACGAAGGTAACCCCCCCCTCCGGGTCAGGCAGGAACAATATGGCGCCGGGAGTGGCGTTAGCCTCTGGACCAGTCGTTGTCTGAAAGACCGGCGATCGGGCAGGATGAACCTCTGTGCCCAATATTTACGGTAAATGTATAGCGAAATATGAGTTTGTGTTTTCAGTGGTTCACTGGGTGCGATCGATTGATGTTTTAAGCGAGCAGATTCATTTTTCCGTTTGGTTGCTAACATTAGCTAGCTAGCTTGGGGACCAGCCCCCTGAATGTTGGCGCTAGCTAGCATCACATAACAACAAACCATCGATGCTGCCGCCTGGCCTACACACTCTTGCTCAAATGTATGTATCGTTCGACGGGACCTGGTTTGGTTGTAGACCCCTTGGATGTTGTGCAGGGGTCGTAGATTAGGGATATATGTGTTTACCCGCCACCCAGGGGTGCGTTTGTCAGTGTTGTTGCTAGCTAGCTTTAGCTTGCTACGTTAGCGTCTTTCTGCGTATGTCAGGTTAGCGTTACATGGTGATGCGGTTTGAGTGTACTAACGCCAGCCGTTCTCACGCGTGGTCACGGCTCATATCGGCTGTGTGTGTGGTGTTTCATTCGCGGGCAGATTCAGGGTGTGCTACTGTATGTTTGTTGTATGTAGATATTCCATTGCATGTAGGATCCAGGGAGTAGTCTGACCCCGACACCGCCACCGTGCCCTCGGTGACATTTGATACGAGCTATCTAACGTTATATTGGAGCGGTAAGCGATAGTAGCAACATTGTCCAGTCGCACTAGGAAGTGGAAAGCTAGCTAGTGTGTAATGTAGCACGTTACTCAGCTATTGATTCTCGATCAACAGTATTGCTTTATGTAATGAACGCTAACAAGTCACCTGTTTACTAAAACTACAGTTATTACTCCGTTGTTTAACATGTATTTGTCGTGCTGCCTTCGGTAGTGTAGAGTGTGTCTCTAATCTCTACCTCTCCTCTGTTTACGTCGGAGCAGACAGGCAGAGGCCCTGAAGGCTGACATGACAGGTATGTTGTGCACATCACCTTCAACACGTTCCTTAATGTCCCATATCTGCACACTGGATGTGGAGACCTGTCATCAATACCGGCTGTGTACTGGGATGTATGTTATTCCCATGTGAGCCATGATCACGTGGCGTTTTCCAGCCTCTGTTAATTTGAGACTAGGATTAAGTGTGTTCATCAGTACAGGTAACCATATCATATGGATATATATACTCTCCGGCTCCACGACAGGCGCCTTCTGCTACACTAGAGCTTGTACACCGGGGCAGGAGATCTATGTTTTTGCCCACAGGCCACAGTGACTGGCACATCCCAAAATTCAACACTCACAATTTTAGCATCCAACAACTCTAAATGATGGGCAGCCCAGAGGTAAAGAAGCGGTTTGTAGCCGGAAGGTCGGCTGTTCGAATCCCGAGCCAGACAAGTAAAAGAATAATCTGGCGTGTTGTGAACTGGCAACCAGAGGTAGCGTAGACACATTTAGGAGCTGGTGGTAATCTCCCATCCTGCTTTACAGCACACACATCCTCCAACTGATTCAGGTCTTCTTTTTTTTTACAAACCCCGACCATGAGGAATGTCCATCTCTCTCCACTTGGTCCACCAGATTCAAAGCTCGGGGCGGCAGAGGTGTGGACATCACGGCAGGCCCTGCAGGACCTGTACCAGAAGATGCTGGTGACCGACCTGGAGTACGCCCTGGACAAGAAGGTGGAGCAAGACCTGTAAGCTACGCCGCCTGCATCACATTACACACATTACACACATTACACCGGCCAATCAGGGTCAAAATCGTAAAAAGTACAAAAAGTGCCCGAATTTGTCTTGGTGACATTGGAGTAGAGAAATATGAACGATTAACAGAGTGGTACAGTACATACTGAGACGCAAGGTACAGGACAACAGTACTTCATAGTGCAAAGGGACAATGTAAGATATACAATATACACATTACTCTACAGATATAAATGCAGACAAATATACACTCGGTTAGTTAATGACTTGAGATGTGACACAGTGTCCTAGTGGTTAGAGAGACAGTTTTATAACAGAAAGACCCCACAAGTCTGCCATGTGGAAGGATCTTTAAGCAAGGCAATGAATCTCTAGCAGCTCCAGATCCTTCACAAATACCAGTGTTGTTATTATTGATAAAAAAAGAAAAAGAGCAGTTATTATTTCATTTAATAGATAGTTCAAAGTTGAGATAGACGGGAAAGATCGGGAGAGATAGGGGAATGACATGCGACAAAGGTCCTGGGCCGGATTCGAACCCGGGATGGTGCGTTTACATGGTACGTGCCATAGACCACTGAGCCACCAGATGCACCTGTGGGGTTATTTTTTTAATAAAAGGTGTTCCCTCTTATATAAATAAATTCAAAGTAGACCAGTAGTTCCCAACTCTAGTCCTCAGGATCCCAAGTCCTGCTGGTTTTCTGTTCTGCCAGGTAGTTAACTGCATTCACCTGTCCTCCCCGGTCTAAATAGTCCCTTAGACTGAATTATAACTACCTGACAAAATAGAAAACCAGCAGTTCTGTGGGTCCATAAAGACATCCAATTAGCCCCAAAAGATATTAACCATGTCAAATCAGATATAATGTGGCCTTCTTTCACTGCTACGGTGGAACCAGAAATGTGAATATCAGATTACTTTCTCTCTCTTTGCTCATAAGTACAGCAGCCTTCACTGCTTGCTTTAATGCAACTAGATCTACATTTACATTAACGACTGTTAATTAATGACATTGATGACTGTTGATCAGGGTTCTTATACAGGTCTGGAAAGTCTGGAAAAGCATTGAAAATGAATTTGACCGTTTCCAGGTCTTGAAAAGTTTGAGAATTACACCAAAACGTCTGGAGAATCACGAGAAAACATTGTTCAATTGCGATTCTCAAATATATATTATATATATTTATGCTTTTTCTGTTGTTCAACACCCACTGCCATTTCACATATTGTGATTTTTGTTGTGTAGAATAATCGTCAGGCCTAGTTTAGACATAGTGCCCAGCCTCTATTATTGAAGCACATTATATTGAGCACCGTCACAAGATTGGGTCAGGAAAAGTTGGGACTTTGACCTGGAAAATAGAACTGTGGTTGATGGAAACCCGTTGACCTTCTGGGTTATACGTTAGCCGCACTGCTGCCAATCTCACCTGTTGATGCTGTCATGTGACATTGTGGCCTGATTGGGTTTCGTACGTCTTCCTGCAGGTGGAACCATGCTTTTAAGAACCAGATAACCACACTACAGAGCCAAGCCAAGAACCGAGCCAACCCCAACCGCAGCGAGGTCCAGGCCAACCTTTCGCTCTTCCTCGAGGCAGCTAGTGGATTCTACACACAGGTATGTTTCAGATATAGCTCAATGTAACCGACGGGTACAGGTTCAGCTAGTGGAGGGTGATATGGCTTACTTTTTATATTGCAATATTTTTTACTATTGTGGATGGTAGCGGTATACTGTATATCACAACATACTTCAAACATGAACTGTTAATCCATGAGTACAAGAACCTTGAGGGAATACCTGTGTTTTACCTGGAGTTTCAACAGTGCAGATTCTTTAACATTTGTTAATTTGTGGGCAGGAATCACAACTAAATATTCAGGCTTTTAAAAATGTGAAGCACTGATGTGTAAAGTTTGTGATGAAACAGAAACAAAAATCCTAACAATACTCGCGCACTTGTTTTGTCTTTAGGTGGTAAAATCGTTTTCTGGTGTTTTCACCTTGACAAAGACACGCTACAAAGCCTGCAGATTATAGTTTTCTGTTTTTATAACCAAACAATGTCCACATGTTGGAGGATGCCCCAGTTTGTTCTACGTCTTTGTACTGTTTGGTTGGACATGAGGTGCGCTTGTTTCACTTCCGTCCAGCTTTGTCTCTGCTTATGTAAACAAACTCAAAATACACATAAAGCAGGAATACTAATGACAAATTGCCTGACGTTGAGTCTGTGGACATTTTCGCCTCGAGCCTCTTTGACTCATCTGGTAGAAACGGTATGGGCAAATCTAGACCTCAGCACGGATTTCTACCATAGAGATGCTTTAGCCTGACGAAGACATTCATGCCGAAACGATGGTCCTTATTAAAAACACACAGTAGGGAGGTAAATAGGTTGCGATTTACTTATGTAGTGAGAAATCGCCTTGGTTGTGCAGACGCACACTCTGTTACTGCTCCTGTTTTTTCTCTTCAGGCAATTAAACTGGCCTCACATTTGATTAAACAGGTCCTCTTACATTTAATGTGCATAAAACTATAGTCACCCTGATTAGAGTTGAGAACCTCCAGTCTTTTGTTGCGAGGTAACTTGGATTTTCAAGTGGATTTTTTCAAACTGCGCAGGTCAAAGGTCACTAGATGCAGTAACTCGGATGTTGTATTTGTAAAGCAAACAACATGGTGTGAGTATTCAATGAATCCATGTAAACTGGGTTCGCGATATGGCAGAAATATATTGTGATTTCTTTTTCAGGTATGATCACGATCCACGATGTGATCACGATTCTTTTTCATGTTGGTTTTTAAGACTATTTTGTAAGTTAATGAACAGTGCAATCAAACGAATACCCCAATGTAAGAACATATTGCTCTTCAAGGAAACAAAACCTAAAATAAAAAGAACGGGGACCATTGGCTTAGTATTGCTACCGCTCGCCTCCAGCTGTGTGTCTGTGCACGAGGCTCACCTGAGATCCCTGCTTGTTTGTCTTTCCGCATGCTCTCTGGTGTTTTCTCTTCAGGTGATTAAAAAGGTCCGTCGGGTTGCCATCCGATGTGCGAACATGTTCTTTGCAAATGTTGTTTTGCGCTGTGTCGGTTTCGGAAAACCCAAATTAGTTCCATATCACAGACGTCATTTTTTTCGGGACCAACTCTCCCGTGGTGTCAGCCATGCTGCTATGTTGTAAAATAAAAAGGGCAGGAAAATTAAACCCAAGGCGCTACGTACTGTTTGCTATTATTGGTTTATTGGTGTGTCTGTTAGGGGACGGGCAACAGGGACTAGCCAATAATGTGATTTTAGGTTTGGCTGAGAAAACAATGTTGGATACTGTGTATGAGCGTTGTCGGAGCAACTGATAGAATGTGCAGCTAGCAATTAGCCCGATACTCCCGATCTCTCTGGAAAGGCAGATCATGGAGACATTTTAATCGTTCACAATCTAATATCGTCATATCGCCCACCCCCATTGGTGTGCAGGTAAATATAAGCACTGTTGTTATTCAGACACATTAACCAGCGTCCCTCCCCTTCTTCCTCCAGTTACTGCAAGAGTTGTGCACGGTGTTCAACGTCGACCTGCCGTGTCGCGTCAAGTCGTCTCAACTCGGCATCATCAGCAATAAACAGAGGAACACCAGCGCCATCGTCACTCCACAACCCAGCTCCTGCTCTTACATCTGCCAGCACTGTCTCGTCCACCTCGGAGATATAGGTGAGCATTTCCACACTAACGGCATTTACACCGGGTTAACGGTCGAGCTGAGATGGGTTTGATTTCTGTGTAAAGATGTCAAGAAGAAAAGGATGAGATTCGATTAGATTGCACTTTATTGATCTCCTTGGGAAAATTCAGGAGAAAGGAGGGTTAAAATAACCCGGCTCTGACCCACCTCACCACCTGGGAGGAAAGCAGCAGAGAAGCCTGACCTCACCTGGTGTTTTTTCATTGTAAAGTCAATTTGGAGAAATGCCTGGTTACCATCTGACCACTGCAAGCCTCCATCACCTGTGGGCCAGGTGAGCGCAGACGTTCTGTCAGCGGGAAGGAGAAGAGCCAAATTCAAGAAATGTTCCTTTTTCAGAATTATTTTCAAGCATTGCCCCCCACAACATACTGCAGCCAGACCTCTGACACAGAACTACAGAAAAGAGTTCCCTCAACCTCCTTGCCTTTTGTTTGTGGAAATCGTTGCTGAATTCTTCCTGACCGTACAACTAATTGTGTATCCAGTTCAGCAGCTTTTGATTTAGACTCAGTTTAGCTAGCACAACAAGAAACATAAAGGGAGACATATTGAACCAACCAGACATGTAGCCTCATTTGACCATCCACCAGATCAACAATATTTATTGTTGCACCAGATCCATTGATTCCCACGGATTCCCCTCCGCAGTGTAAAGATGATCCTAGCCGGTAAAAGGTATAATAACTGCTGTGGAAATCAATCATGATGAATTCTATTCAATTTAATCAAACACATTTTTACAATTTATTCTATTTTCCTGTCTTTATTCTGTAACCCTGTTTTGTGTGTCGTGTGTGACATTTTTATTTATTGTTTACTTATTGTTTTATGGTCTGTATGGTTTTGAAAAGTGATGTACTACTTCTACTACTACTACTAATATACTATGTTCACCAGCTTAATACATCACCATTTCAGTCTCTGGGCCGTATCTTTACCATATGTCTTTCCTCCAGCGCGATACCGTAACCAGACCAGCCAGGCAGAGTCTTATTACCGACATGCAGCTCAGCTGGTCCCGTCAAACGGTGAGTCTGATACTCCATACCGCAGTACTGACAACAGCCATGTCTTATATGTCCACTGGATGTAGTGGCTGATAAATCCCCAAATCTTGACTATTTTATTAGCCACCTAGGTGTTTAGAATAGAATAGGACTCAAAATGATGGTTTGTTACCTTTAGAGTAGACTAACCTACCAGACACTTTTTTCACTGTTTTTCCAGCCAGCTAGATTGCTTGATGCATTAGGACCCATACAGCGTTTGACTCTGTACTAAACTGTCTGTTGGAGTCTACAAACTCACCTACACAGCCACGGTTTTCCAGCATGTGGTTGGTTGTGATTTCCCACTATGAATGTACTAATCTAATCCACCGTCATGTCTCGGCAGGTCAACCATACAACCAGCTGGCCATCCTGGCCTCCTCCAAAGGAGACCACCTCACCACCATCTTCTACTACTGCCGCAGCATCGCAGTCAAGTTCCCCTTCCCAGCAGCCTCCACCAACCTGCAGAAGGCCCTGTCCAAAGCTCTGGAGAGGTAAAGTCGCGAGGGCCGGATGACTTCATGTGCAAAAGCAATAAGCTAAACTAAATAAATGCAATTATTTTGTATCGTCAATCTAGTATCAGCTTACTTGTCGGTTAATGAAGGCTATCTGTAAATGCAGAGAAAAAGGAAGTGCAAAAGTGATAGCAGTGGCATGAAAGGAATTATTTTAGGTATTGATACTTGCTACTGTGGCTAATTACCAGCGTTTCCACAGGGTATAGTTATATTACGCCATTAATGTTGACTAAAGTTGTTGCTTTAGGCTGCGGATGCACTAGATCACTGACCAATTTGGAAAATAGATTGCATCACACGTATTACGATGGTTTACACATTTCATCTCTCAGATGTAAAACTGCTCACATTACACAATGAGGCAAAGACGGGGTGTCGCACTCTGAACAATATAACTGAGATCCTGCTGCTGACATCACCAGCTCTCCACATAATATTAATACAGACCACCATTGTGTGGATGGGGAGAAAATTAGATGCTTGATGCTCAGTTAGAATCAAAGGAAAGGTTTTGATTTTGTTCTAGAACAACCTGTTTAGGAAGCAGTCTGAAACCCCATTCCCTCTGAGAAGAAATCTCGACCTCTTGAGATTTCGACATTTCCATAATCAATATTGTGACTTTGATACTGTTTTCGATTGATTGTGCAGACCCAGTCAGATGTAGGAATCGCCTACCTGCTCTGTTATTCTGATTCTAGAGCCAAGTGCTCTTTTTCCCCCCGTTCCCTTTGCCTTTATCCCCAGCCGCGATGAGTTGAAAACAAAGTGGAGCGTGTCGGATTTCGTCAAGGCCTTCATCAAGTTTCACGGCCACGTCTACCTGAGCAAGAGCCTGGACAAACTCAACATCCTGAGGGAGAAGCTGGAAGAACAGTTCCAGGTAAAACACAAGACGGCAGCAGTCATTTAGTTGATCAGGTCCTTGTACCTGTATTGGACCAGATGTAGGAACACTCAGGACTATGACTAGAGTCGAGCCAGAAAGCTAACCTTGTCTGCAGGTTACAGTGACTGCTAAACAAATAGAAAATAACCTTTAAATGATGGTCTAGACAAAATTTACTTTCCTGTGGTTGGTTGGATTATGTTCTCACTCCTAACGAATCGCACCACAGTTCTCTTGTTGGAGGACTGAGACATTTTCAGGCGTCTCGGTCCCATTATTAGGGACGGCCGTAGCTCAGGGGGTAGAGTTTCCGCCCAGCAACCGCAAGGTTGAAGGTTTGAGTCCAGCTCCTCCCGGGGAAAAGAATCTGTCGTATTGACCTTGAGCAAGACACATAACCCAAAATTGCAGGTTGGCTCCTTGCATGGCAGCCTCAGCCAACGGTATGATGATAATATCATCATACCGTTGGTAGAGGCTGCCTATGTAAGTCGCTTTGGATAAAAGCGTCTGCCAAATGCCGTAATGTAATGTATTTATTTGGTGCCACCAGAGTTCAAAGGCCATTGCTCTCACCTGGACAAACAAACCAGGAAACACTGCAGAGTTCAGATAAACTGATCAGAATACGATAAGGGGGGAGCACAGCCTTAATCTCAGAGGGATTAACATGGTATAATAGTGCATGGTTTCAACTCTCTTGGTGGTGACGTATCTCTTTGCGTGTGTGTGTGTGTGCGCGCGTGTGTGTGCAGAGGCTGATCCTGCAGAAGGCCTTCAGCTCCCAGCAGCTCGTCCACATCACCGTCGTCAACCTGTTTGAGCTTCATCACCTTAGAGATCTGACGGCCGACAGCAGCGAGCAGAGCTACAGCACCGAGCAGCAGATCAGCTGGTTCCAGCTGCTGGGCCTCTTCAGTACGACACGCCTTCAACTACTAATAATACTACAACTGCTGCTACTAATACTACTACAACTACTACTAATACTACTGCTGCTACTAATACTACAACTACTACTACAACTACTACTAATACTACTGCTGATACTACTGCTACTAATACTACTGCTACTAATACTACTATAACTTCTAATAATACTCATAATACTACTGCTAATACTACAACTTCTATTAATACTACAACTACTACTAATACTGCTAATACTACAACTACTAATAATACTCATAATACTACTGCTAATACTACAACCAGTGTGAGAAATACCCCACTGCAATCGGGGGTTCCGCCCGGCATTAACGCTATTTTCTCACAACCTAGCTGCTCGTGTTCACAAAAATTTATTCACAATGGTGAGACAAACGAAAGCAGCTGATGGACCAGTGTGCCACAGAGTTACCATTTCGCAATTTAATAATAATAATAACACTAACATTTTTATATTACATTTTAGTCAGTAGACTAAATTATACAGATTGACTTGTGAAGATTACAAATAAAATATGAGCAATATAATGCATAGAGTAAATAAAACAAGAATTCATACAGAAAACAAGCCTGTGTGTTATTAAAAGACACAAAGTTGACACACCCTTTAAAAAAATTGGTTTTTTTATTGTGTGGAGTGCTGAGATGAAACCCCACTGAATCAGATTGTACCTTTGATGTGGGTGTGGTGAGTGACCCGGCCTCCTGTGCCTGCAGTGTCGTTCCTGGGCGTGATGTGCAGCCGCGCTCTGCTCAACAAGAACCGAGGGGAGGAGATCATGGGAGAATGTCCTCTGCCGGCCATCAAGGTTTCTCTGGACTGGCTCAGACTGAGGCCCAGCGTCTTCCATGAGACCGCCGTGGACAAGAGGCAGCAGTAAGTCTTCTGTCCAACGTAGCATCAACTGATCTACGATCTCTGTTGGTGACCAGTAGGAATTGCAACAACATTGACAAGTCTCCAGCTAGTGCTGAAACGATTAATCGATTAGTCGATCGACCTGTACTTATTTCCCCTTTCAACTTTTATTTCTTCATTTTGATTTTGTGTTTTTTCACTTTTATTTCTGTGCAGTAAAGAAACAACACAGTTTTTCTGTGCTACTTTGGCCTGTGAACCTAAATTCATCTGAATCTACCGAGCACAAACTGTAGCTTCACCTGGTTTAGACTGTCGGTGCCTCAGCCTTACACTTCAGTTCTATTCCCTTTTATTTCTTTAAACGTATTCATGGGAAACTGGCGAGCATTTTTTGCAACATTTTGCTTCACACTACCACATTGCTTCACAGTACAACTACAGGCTACATCAACACTAATACATTTTTGTTTTTAAATGCATTACTTATGCTACGTTTACGCCATGCGTCCACACTACGCCAGCGTTTTCGGACCCCTGAAACTGAGACATTTCAAAACGCTGCTGACCCCGTTTTAGATTGAAAACTCTGGGGTTGCGTCTTAGTATGGACAAGCGGAAACTGAGACTTTTGAAAACGATTATGCAGAAACCCATGTTCGCTTCCTGATTGAGTCTTATCAGTCACGACATGTCCTTCTCTGATTCGTCATGCCCCTATCACGTGACCCTTTTCTGGAAGAAAACAAACGACAACTATCCGTCTCGACTACCAGCTGTTAATTCAACATGGATAACGACTTACAGGCATTGCTGACCTTGTTGTCTATGCTAGCAGTTGTTGTGCAGTTAAATTCTGCATTGTATAATGCTACTACTGCCTACATGCGCAGGAGGCAAGTTATTATTTGAGCAATCTGTGACAATTCTTGTGTCCAGCGGCGTTATCAGCCCTACATGCAGGCCGAGAAGAACCAGTGCCTGGTGGGATAATTGTATCAATTAAGTTGTGGTTCCTGAGAAATGGCGAGAGAACGTTTGAATGTCCAGATCGGCCCTGATCAACGTCAGCGAAAGACTACGTCTGCATATGGGAGGAGCAACAACAAAAATTATGTTGCCCATGGATGTACTTAAAAATGCAGCATGCACGCTGTATTACCTGAGTGACAAGGGAAGACTCCGGGAAACCGCGAATGCATTTGGACTATCCAGACAAGTTGTTTCAGTCTGTAAGGCTATCACCATCTTCCTGGGTCCAGACTACATCAAAACACAGAAGAGGTGGCTACTGTAAATAAAACCAGTGTGTGTGTGAGAAAGATAGTAGCGTAGACAATATGCTTCCTGTTTACACCGGCGCATGCATGCCCAGTGTACGTGAATGGTCATATGATATGCGTTTTCAGGTGTGTTAGTATTGGGCGGCAGTGGCTCAGGAGGTAGAGTTCCCGCACTCCTCGAGGTTAAAGTTGCAAGTCCAGCTCCTCCCTGGGGAAAGTCGTAGTGTTCTTGAGCAAGACACCTAACCCCAAATTGCTCCCGTTGAGCAGGTTGGCACCTTGCATGGCTGCCTCTGCCAATGGTATGATGATATGTTGCTTTGGATAAAAGCGTCTGCTAAATGCCGTAATGTGTTAGTACGGACGGAGGTCATTTCTAAAACGGTGCTAAAATGAGAAACTGAGATTTTCATTTTAAAATGCGGTTTTACGATGAAATGTATTAGTGTGGATGTAGCCACAGTCTTCTACTGGTGAGCAATGAGCAGCTCTACTGGAGCAGTCAGGTCTTCAGTGCCTTGCTCAAGGACTTTTTGATTGGTTGCATTGGGAGGGAGAGCGTTACTCATTCAGGTTTCCCTGCCCAGATTCTCTTGGGATTCGAACAGTCAACCTTGTAACTAAGCTACTGTCGTCCCTGGGAGCTGTGTCGTTCTCTGTTACTGTTTGGTGAACACTGGACTGTTCAGTTATGTACTGGGAGTTCAACACCGTTCCCCCTCCTGTCTCCCAGTATATGGCCCTGGCTGGTTTCCATCCTCAACAGTTTCCAGCCCAAAGAGGACGACGTGTCCTGTTCCTCAGGTAGGTCAAACACCGGCTTCATATGCTAACTTTAGGATATTGATTCATGTAGAGCTGCACCGAGACCAGTTTTTCAGATCCAACAGGAGTATCATGTGTTATTTATTTAGTAGATCGGTCGATATGCGTACCGATCCAAGAACTCTCAATTCACAGTTGTGTGTTAACCTATTAGAAAACAATTACAGGAACTAATGCATCAGTCAGTTATACACTGACTGGTGTTACTATCCTCAGTCACATTACAGCTTATTACTGATAAAAACCAGCTGAACAGATGGAGAACCGTGCAGTTGGTTTGGTGTAATATAACAGAATGACGTTTAGTCTTCATAGCCAAACTTACTCTTCTAAATTAAAGCTGCTCTGCCTACGAGCTTCACTAATAGCAGCATTTCAGAGACAGTTTTATATTGCACCCAAGCACATCAGTTAAGTAAGGATGTCAGTATGAGTGCATGGGAGCTGGATCGGTACTGATCCCCACACTACAGATGCTGTCAGTGCACTTGCATCTGATGATGTTTAAATATCTCCAAGTTAGATTTTTCCTAACATGCTGATGATTTTACATCATTTACACAACGGTGTTTTCTCATTTCCTGTCTGTTCACAAAGTGGTGGCAGTCAGAATATTATTTATATATATGATATATAAACGATTGTTTAAAATGCCATATACTTGATGTGACTCCATTGGTGGTTGCAGCACTGTAGTTTTAAAACTGTTTTTGCTGAAGGTGTTTTTGTTTTCTCCCCCAGTGACGCCCCTGCCAGAGGAGTTTGAGCTGCAGGGTTTCTTGGCCCTCAGGCCCGCTCTGAGGTACGGACCGACACACGCGCACCTCACACACGCTCTGTCGTATTCAGGGTTCCTATGCAGTGAGGGTTCTCACGGCAGCGTGAGAAATGAATTTTAAGTTTTTAAATTGCACAAAAAGTATTGACAAAAAAAACAACAGTTGTTGAATCCTGATCTGCATCACTGAACTGTCATTTGCTGTTGTGAAGACAAAGCTATAGATTCTAGTTGACAGTCATATAGTGATGTCAGAGTAAGTGTAGAATAATGTTCAGCTACGGTATATAGTGATGTGGTTGAGTTGAGAAAAATGAAAAAAAGAGCTGGGATCACACACTAGAAGTGAGTCACACACTCGCACGTTTCAGCCACCAGACTTTCATCAGGGTGTTTCCACAACGTGACGTCCAACTTCTTTTATATTACAAGACAGCCACAGGTGAGTAATTATGACATCTGTGTGTATATAGGTCTATTGACTACTGTTTTGAAATAGTTGACTTTCCTGTTATTGAGACTCAGTGTGTTGCCTTCCTTAATCAGACAAGTATGATCAGATGAGTCATAATTACTCACCTGTAGCTGTCTTGTAACATAAAAGAAGTTGGATGTCATTGTGGAAACACACTGGTGGCTGGAACATCTGTATTGATACATTAACATTTCTTTTGCATCTAGAACTTGGGGAGTGTGAGACTCACTTTTCTCTTTTATGCGGTCTAGTTGACATACTGACATACTGTCATACTGCAGGCACTATCATCACACATCTTCTGGTCCTGCATATACAGTATAAGCGTGTGAATCACAGTGATTCCTGTGTTGAGTTGTGTTGGTGTTTTAGGTCTCTGGACTTCACTAAGGGTCACCAAGGCATCCTGGTGGACAGGGACGGCCTGCCGGTCCACGCCCGACACCAGAGACTCATCAGCCTGGGGAAGTGGGTGGCTGACAACCAGCCGGGGTGAGTGGTCATCTTCCTTCTCGCTGCATCTTTGATGTTTTATTGAATGTGTATACTTTTTATGGTGGTTCTTAAACCTTTTTTAAGGTGGTAGTCTTTCTTACTGCTTGCCCTAGTTGTTGGAAGCCTCACTAGTTGCCGTTTCCTAATCATTTATTTTGATTAACCTGGTATGTAACTAGGTTAGATAACTGTATAATGCTCCTCTTTAATTTTTGTTTCATAAAAAGATCAGGAAATACTCCTGAAATTGTGATTGAGATTTGGGTGCAAAAAAGCCTCTTGAGGAAATTAAGATCATAAAAGTGCATATTATTGTATTATTTAATAGAGATGGAAATGAAAATATTAACAAGGGTTTTGATTAAATTGCCACATAAATAGTCTTTCAATACTTAATATTGGTCTAGTTGTTATTGTTCTTTAGTGACAATACAACATTTCATGTTTTTGTCAGAAGACAAAACAAACAAAAGCCCTTGACAATATTCAAATGCACAAACTACTGTCATACGGCCACACTGGGGCCTTTCTGGAGGTTGTGGTGGACAGATACTTTACAGGTACTTATGCATATAGATGTAATCGGTTGAAAGATCACTGTACACTCTAGGGCTGCAGCTTTCGATTATTTTAGTAATTGAGTGTTCTACCGATTATGCCATCGATTAATCGGGTAATAAATACGTTTACTTTATTAAAGTGCAATAGTAAATATACAAAGGAGAAAATAAGACAAGTCTCTTAAAATTAAAAACTAATTTATTTCCTTTTTAGAAAATCAACATTTGTATTGCTTAAATTGCATACAATAATATTATCTGTCAAAACTAAACCCATTCAGTGCATTAAGTACCATATTACATTCTGGGTTTTAAAGAAAAAAAATCTGAAATGCTAAATCACTATTTATCACTATTTAAAAAAAAAAGCTAATAAAAAATTACTTTAAATGTATACTTTAAGGTATATTTTAAGGTATACATACAACCTAAAACTAAGGCATCAATTAAAATAATAATAACAATAATAATACATAAACATTGCCTTTTAAGTTGGGCAACTTAACTTTCAGAACTACAAGTTTCAACCTAACTACAGCTCTGGGATAACGTAACACTTTGCTGTCTTCTTGGAAGGCTTTATGGCTTTATATTTGTAGGAGGCAAAAACGAGTGGACAGGAAGGTTGGAACAAGAGTTCACACATAAAGTTTCATCATACGTTTTTCTTCTGAGTGCTTTTACAAAGCCAACATGTAATGAACATTATTCATGAGAACACACCACCTCAAATGTCTCTACAGGAGGCGCTGCAGCACATAGATTTCTCTCACAACATACTCTTATCTAAAATCTATTGCCTGTTTGTGTGTAAAACACTACAAGACACAAGTTTCTTCCAAAAACTGTATTTATTAGTTATATTACATCAGTATATTTCAAAGCAATATGGCAGAAACTGAACTTATCAATCAGTTCTGTAGGGCTGAAACAAATACTGAAAACTGTTACACACTAATTCTCATCACATCTTCTATTGTACATTGCTCCCATTAGGTAATCAATTCAAACTCATGCTTCACTTTATTTTTTTTACCCACAAAACAAAAACCTTGTTTTACCTTGTTGACATAGTCATTTATAGACGCATAATCATACCAGCATTAATGGCCTCAGTGTCCTATAGCAGTGGCATATTTCCGCTCTTCAGCTGCTACAAACACATTGTTTCTGTCTGTCCGTCCTTAACAAACTGGACGTATGTCCCCTCTGGGTCTCAGCTTCAGCCAGGACGCTAATGAACCTGGCAGCCTTGAATCATTGTAGCTCCCAGATGTCACTATAAATGACTTCAATGAATCTGGAACAATATTAACACAAAAAAGTTGACGTAACGATACTGCATACTCAAGACATATTATTTACTGTCCCCTCACCACAGACATCAGATTAATTGAAAATACTTGTGTTAGCTAGCTAGCTAACCGTTAGCTAGCTGTGGGGAGGGGATATCTAACTGTTAGCTAACTAACGTTTTACATTACTAAGTAGATTAAAGTCACTCACCTTCGGCATGATTTTTAGTAATAGAGTTTCTCGATGAATCGTTTCAGCCCTAATACACTCGACTACTATCTTTGCTAAGGTGCTAGAGGCCAAAATACATCAACAGACAGGACATCAGGACATGCCTGATGATGGTCAACTAGACCGAAAGCTTGGTTAAATATAGAAACTCACATGGACCTAAGTCCGCAGAAGTTTTGTTCTTCCACAGACAATAGATATAACAATAGATAATTGTTGTCCACTCTCTGTCTCTGTCTCTCTCACACACCCATACCAGGCTGATCCAGTGCCGGGTGAGTGAGGACGGCCTCCTCGTCTTCATCACCAACATCCTGGAGCAAGCCATCGAGGAGCCGCAGGAGAAGGATGCACCCGTCCTCCAGGAGTCATCCAACGGCGAGCAGATGCCCAACGACGTCAGCAACAGCGGGCTGAAGTCGGTGCTGTCAGCGGGAAAGACGCAGAGCTCCGGACTGGATGGCAGCGACCGGCCCGTTGTCACCTTCAAGGAGAACATCAAACCGCGGGAACAGAGCCGCGAACCGATACGTAACCATCACCAGAAGGACAGCGGTAAGGAGCGCCGCGACTTCACCAAAGGCAATGGGGCTGCTGGGAAAGGAGAGCTGAAGAGGGATGGCAAGAGGAAGAGCGAGCTGAAGAAGGCCGGTCATGAGAAACCTGCCGAGGTTGGAAAACAGGTAGAGAAGAACGATTACAGTGTGTAACAGTTTCCAAAATCCAGAGGGTCCAACTTAATTAACGGTGTAATTTTACGTTTTCTTGTTCAGGTGAAAGCGCATGTGGAGTTGAGGAAGACTCCGGTGTCTGAGGCGAGGAAGACTCCAGTCACCCAGACTCAAACCACTTGCTCCTCCCAGTTCATCCCCATCCATCACCCTGGAGCCTTCCCCCCCCTGCC
>OMOT01045528.1:0-16781 GCA_900312575.1 Acanthochaenus luetkenii
GTAGTTTGTCGCAGCTTTCTCATTTCAAGAGGGAATTTATTATAGCTTTGTTTTCAAAAACGTTATTTGTCTTTATTGATCTATTTCGTAATCATTTAGCAAATGTAAGTTTCTAATTAAGGCTCATCTTATTTTGTTGTAGCGTTATATGTCATAGACGAATGTGTTAGTCACTGATTCGCCTCGGAAGAGTGAGCGAAATTTTCAGAGCCTTATTAAAATATCATACTTAAACAAAACAGCGTTCATAATGATGTTTGTGTTATGCCATGAAACAGATTTACTTATCTAATGTTTCAATAAAGCTTTGAGAAAAAAATATTCATTTTGTATTTTCTAATAAGTAATATTCATAATGAATTTTTTGGTGTATCGTTATCGATTGATCGATTAGTCGTTCATTAACTTTGGCGACTATCGATCAAGGAAATTCCCTAGAATTTGCAACCCTAGTAGGTAGTCAGAAACGTTGTCTATCTCACTCAAGGAAATTATTTGCATGTAGAAGTCTAAACTGGCAGTATTATGAGTCACCATTTAGATTTTTTTTGACTGTCCAAGCCCAATTTTTATGTTTAATCAGTGGAAGGCATGTTTTGATAGTGATATTTCCACTGTATGGGGAAAGCTGGCTTGGTTGGTCTTAGCTAGCATTGCGGGTCCAGTTGGATCACCCCTGAAAGAACGCACCCTGGCCATCTTGCTTTCCAGACTAAAGCAAACTATGAGGATCCCGTGACTCAAATTCTGGCGTGCTTTTTCTATTAGGTATTTCTGTGGTGCTGGATATGACTCCAAACTACGGGGGCGCTGATGCTTGGTTCGGCAGTGGTAATGTTGCAGACGTACTGGAGAAACTCGAGGTAGGACACATGCACAAATTAAAGAGGTTATTTAGATACATTTTAATAGCAGTGGAATGGTCTCTGGTATAGTAATGTCAATGTCTATTTTCTCTCCCAGGCTGCATCAAAGTACTGGTTCAGTGTGGGCATTGATGGCATCAAGGTGTCTGGGCTCAGCGCAGCCTCCTCCTCTCCTGATTGGTCAACGCTTCAGACCGCCGTCCAATGCAACCGGACCGATGACTCCAAGAAGAGGTAATCGGGGTTGCCACCTTTTGCCTTCTCATAAAATGTATTCTGCTCGTAGACGGGCTGTTGAGGAACACCATTTTTCATTTGCAAGTGAAAAGCCCGTTGTCCCGTTGCATAAATTGTTGGATTGAAATGAAAGTTTCCACTTGGAAGCATCGGTAAAAGGTCAGCTGGCTGTGCAGTGTTGTGTCTCAAGGAAGGCGGAGATCAAAAGCATTCCAGCACAGCAGGGGGATTAGGGGCTTAGAGGGGCCAACAAGGAAAGAATCCACAGGTCAGCGGGGCTGATGCTATATAATGTTAGAGTGACACCTTGTGGAGGGTTTTAGGGATGACAAAAGTTGACCCACAAATTGGATTACATCCTCTGCCGTTTCAAGAAGCTTAGTTACCAAGTTAGCCAGATAAATAGGTGGAAAAAGAATACTATGCATTTCATGACAGTCAAGATCATTGTTAATGTTTCTAGCTAACCGATTAATGGGTGTCTCAGCTTTTCCCTCTTCATCCCTCTGTCATAAGACTGAACTGACCACATTCCTCTCCTCTCTCAGGGCGCTGATTGGCGTGGTAGAACGTATGTCGGCCCTAGAGGTGTCTCTGCTCCTCAATACCTCTGGTGTGGATCTCATCCTGTCTGACCTGCTCAGCACCAACAGCGGAGGTATGCTGGAATACCTGCTTTGTCTGGATATACTCGTGTGTCCATTAGGTTTTTCATTTTTGACTATTTCCTGTTATTTTGGACACAATACTGCCATCAATTTCTCTGGGGGATTGCTATTTTCCCTGCATTTCTCCATTCCATTCTGTTAATTTAATCAGCCCTTTCCTTCCTTATTCACATAAATGCTGTTTATGGCGGGGTTTTTTCCCCTTGTACAGCATAATGTGACATAACAAGCAGTTTCTAGAGAGCCTCTGGAACCACATATATGCCGCCATTGGCCTTGGATCAAATCCTACCAGAGTTTTCTCTGCTGTGTCTCCCTCTCTACTTTCCCACTGTCTAAATACAAGTCTAAATTGCTAAAGGGTAGCAAGACTGCACACTGTATGAAAACCAAGCAGTTGTTGTAAGATGGTGTATTCAAATTCACCATTCTCTACCCGTATATATCCAGGTGTGGAGCGTGCCCAGGTTATCGATACCCTCCAGTCTAAGAAGAGCAGTGTGGGCTGGGGCCTCGGCGCAACCAAACAGGATCAGCTGTCCAAGGAGGCAGGGACTCCGGCCCTGGTCCGGCTCTACCAGCTACTGCTGTTCACCATGCCCGGGACCCCGGTGGTCACCTACGGAGATGAGATCTGCCTTCAGGCACAGGTAAACCATGAATTTACTTTTCATGGACTCTTGTCATTTCTTTGAGAACATGGTTTCAGTTCCACGAAAAAGTATCAGTACAATATCATGCAGGATAGTGTCCAAATGTATTATTTCCCTCACCCCCATCTGTGATGGGTTGTAACCTTTCTCCTTGCTTTGTACCTCCATCAGGGAGCAGAATCTCCTATAATGATCTGGGACACGGAGGAGGAACCTGCTGAGGGAGCTGTTGTGAATCAGACTGATGAGGTAGTGTGTGGTTGTGCGTGTGTGTGAGGGATAAACTCACACTGTCATTCTTAATTTTATAGTTACAAGTAGCCTAGTAATACAACACAGATGCATCTGTCTGATTTCTTCATTCTTAATTTGTCTGAAGTTCTGTATAGCTGTAATGTGGGAAGGAGTTTCCTTATTGAGAACAAGAAACCAGGACATGGTCTGCATTTCTTCGCTTCCACCATTATAAATAAAAACGATCCCATAATTCTCCCCTCCGCAGGCTGAGAGGATGGAGCGCGTGGCTTGTCGGAAGTGGTTCAAATCCCTCAGCGACCTGCGAGGGAAAGAGCGCTCTCTCCTCCACGGCGACTACCACTTTCTCCACTCGTCCGCCACATCCCTCGCTTTCCTCCGTCTGTGGGACCAGAGTGACCGATACGTCACGGCCGTCAACTGGGGCTCGACGCCTGCTACACTCGTGCTAAAACTCGCAGGTAAGTTGTGTAGAAAATGCATTTTCTTACGAGTTTAACATTCCTTAAACGCGATTGTACGCGAGTATGGCCTGGTAAGTGAGTTCTGATGGCCAGAATTCTCAGCACCTGGCCAAGTAATTGTATCGTCATTGGTGTTGTTTAACATCCGTATCAAGCACTTGCAGATATATTATGGTCCTCTTGAGCCATCGGGCAGTAAACATCTTACTTAATGCTCTTTTCAATAGTGGGCTGCCACCAAAATCGTACAGTGGCCAGACTCCGTCAATCGATGCATCTTGTTATTACTGCATACCAGGCCCGGATTGGCCACCGGGAGGTTACGGACATTTCCCGATTGCCTGCCTGTGTTGTCACTGATTTGGCCTGGCTGTAGTCACGAGGCCAAAAAAAAACAACGCTACGGGCAAAGAAACTAAACTAAACGTGACTCACTCTCTTTCCTCTTTTTCTATAACGGTGGAGATATGAGTCAAATCTTTGTAAAGCGGGGGATTTGCTATTATAAAGTATAAGGTACAATCGGTTAAAAAAAAAATGTTGTGCTTTTTTCACCCCCTGTGCAAAGGTGGAGATAATAGCACTACCAGTGCTTCAGAGGGAGAGATGCAGGAAAATCCCAGTAATAGCACAGAGGAACTGGCAGGTACAGGGCAAATGACCTACAGTACAGTTATTGGTATCAGACTGAGCTGTGTGAGACTTACAGGAGCTGTGACTACGAAACAGTAGAACAAAAACATCTACAATCACGTTGTAGTTACTACCATAGCACCACAGTATTGTCATGTTAGTCCTGTTGTGACTATGGAGGCTTGAAGATGTGATGGTATGTAGGGAAGAGAGAAGCTCTGGACTGGAGGACAGGAGTGATGTTGTTGAATAGATGCTGCTGTGTGACTGTCAGCCTGTATGGAATCACGAGTATTGGTGACAACATGTATTTAGACCATATGAGGAACTGAGTGATGTTGGGACTAATGGGCCTCTATGGGATCTGATGGTTTTTACAGGAAATTAAGCAACTCAGCCAAGATTGACTATGATTTTGCAGCAGTGTCCGCACCTAAGGGTGTGTCGTGCGGTTGGGTGGGCGGGCAAGGTGGCCTGGGTTTGTGTGTGTGTATAACTCCCTGCCTGAATTATTGTCCCAGTCCGCTACTGTTACTGCTGCACACAGTAACAGAAGTTGATGGACGGCTCTTGTGTCCACCGACTTGAGAGCTTGACACCTCCTTCTTTCCTTCTCTAGGTGGGTTGGAGATGCCAGAGCAAGCAATGGTGAAGCTGTCCACTGATCCAGACCTGAAAGCAGACTCCATGGTCAGCTTGGACAAAATCACCCTGGGACCCGGACATGGGGTCCTGCTGTTTTTCCCCTTTACCGGCTAAAGAGGGCGCCAAATTACCTGAAAACTAGAGTAGACTGCTTCTAAAATGAGACTAAACTCAACCCTAGCCCTTGGTTTACGAATAAGATGCAAGAAATACAAGACTTCTTTGTTTTATTTTTTACCACTACATGTAGGATCAGTTTAGTCAGGACTTAAATGAAATTTAGGACGAACAGAAAATCTTTAGTACAAGTAAAGAAAATGTAGGCCGGTACAATCTTTACTCTCTAAATATAGGATTTGTAAAAAGCAAACTTGTGTGTGTTAGGAAAAGATGCAGCTTCTCCAGACACGCATTATTCAAACTAGTCTGTTTTTGTGAGTTTATTGTTGAAAAGTTAGTCCAGTGCATTTCTTATAAAGACATTCCGTTCTCGTCCTTTTGGGCATTTGTTTTATGACATCCGTTGAATTTAGTCAAATGTATTTTAAGACATGGCGTTTTAGAAACGTATTGAATTTAATGGGCTAATACTTTTCATTTGCACTGAAATGCATGTGTCACACAGGAAAAACAAGTTTGAACATGTGTGGTGACTCAGTTGGATAATGGTGTTTTTAGTGAGAGCGCTAGTAAACGAAATTAACTGCCGATGTCCTGACTGAATTGACCTGAACATGAATAAACCGTTATTGTACTGACTACTGCAGACTCTTCGTGTGTGTGTGTGACAATGTTCTTTAGATTGTAGATTATATCAGATGAGTCTTTTCTACTACATACAGGTGTGTGTAAGTGTGTTACACGGAGCAATGTTTTCAGAGGAAGCACGTGTTTGATCACCATACTCTGGTAAAAATGTCTTTCACAGGTGCAAGATGTACATCGGGCACACATGCATTTCACTTTATGGGTCACACACTCACTACTCATGTCCTGGAAGAGGAATTGGCGTAAAAACAAAAAGCTCTACACTAAACCTGATTATTTGTGTCTGTTCCTCTGTGTGAATTCCTCTCCGCATGTCTTACATAGGCCAATTTGATATAGTTAATATAGTATAACATTTTTGAAAGCAATTATTTCCTTTTAATGATGAGCTGAATTACAGTGAGAGAAATTGTATACCTCTGATTGAAAATGGTCCATTTAAATAAAAATAAAACCTTTTGTCTTGTATAATATGCTTTGGAATGAGCCATGAGCATGTCCCTGCTGTCTGACGCACTAAACTGAATGGAGCCGGAGCCTTGGCACAATACGGGGCCGCTGGGGAGGTTTCAGGTTCACGATACCGGGAATCTGAGCTCGTCTCGCCGCCTTCTCCAACCCACGCCGCTGCGAAACCCAACCACCGTCTCCTCCGCCGCCATGCACAGTCATGGCTGACTCTCAGTCTTAGTCTGACACACACACGCACAACTTTTACATCACTGTGACATGGCCTTTCAGCTGCTTTGATGGAGCACTGCAGTGTTTAAGTACTGAGGCACAGACTATATGTTGTAATGTGCTGTCATTTACTGCTACGTGTCACTAGTGCAAAACCCCTTAAAACCCTCACAACACAAATATTCCAAAAGCCATCACACACCAAGTAGCTACACTCAATATACTCAACAAATCATTTCATCTGCTGAGTCTTCAAATTGTTTTTCAGAGACTGCAGTGATCCGTCCTTTCTGTTGTGAGCAAAAATAATCTGTCTAGTGAATCCATAACCATAGTGTAACGCAAAATAAAATGATCATCTATATTTTTACCTTATCGACATCATTGCACCATATAGACTGTAATAAACTTCAAATGTGTGTGTGTGTGTGTGTGTGTAGACCATGTAGATGTGTGTGGCCCTTTACAATCAAAGAGACCAAAAGCGAAAACAAGGGAAGGGAGGGGAGAAAACACGCACACACACACACACTGAAAGTTTCTGTGTGTGTGTGTGCGAGGTTGAGGCCACAAACACTGTGGTGTTTTTCTCTTCATCTGTGTGGCCTTGTTTCCAGAGTCACAATGACGAGGCTCGTGAGATTAGGTACAAATACACTAAACACACACACACGAGTAGTATTATGACAAGGTGCGTGAAAAACTGTGAAAGATCGCAACGACTGAAAGAACGACAGCGACCGACCGCCTCTCTCTCTCTCTCTCTCTCTCTCTCTCTCGCTCTCTCTCTCTCTCTCTCTCTCTCTCTCACACACACACTTACATGCCCACAAAGGGACCATACACACTCATGTCTTGCGTTGACACATATGCCCTCTTAATGGCAACTTGACGGGTAAGAATGTATTTTCCTTCACTTTCGCATTTTAGCTTGTAAGTAAAGCAGTATACTGTCAGGAAGGAGTGTTTTCAGCTCGGTACCCAATGTGAGTCAGTTTAGCTTTACCACGGGAGCCAGACTCTTTAAAACATACAGTATTAGTACTGTTGGCATATTAAACCCTCCTGAAACAGACCTGTGACCCCTAAGGTCATTTGACAGTTGTTTATCCAAGGAAACCTGCAGAATGTATTGAAGTGTATTGATTCTCGTGTTGAATCAATACCAATCACAAAGGAGGAGATGTAGATGTGGAGAAGCAGACGAGTCAGCGAAGGATTTTGAAGCTCTGAGATGCGGATTGTGCAAAAGGGGGCTGCAACTCAACATCAGGCAGACGTTCTTAATGCATGAAATGTATGTGATGAAAGTATGATCACAGTACGCCCGAGTACCACATCCATTGAATGTGCAGTAACCCACATGCAGGACTATGATGGGATATAAGCCAGGTGCATGAAGTCATACTAACCATATTCATAGTTATATATATTGGACCTCGGTTATTTATTTCCGTCATATTTCTTTCCTATTTATAATTTTGTCAGTTTCAAATGGGTATAGTGGCCATTGCTGCACTGGTCCAGTGTCGTTGCATTGCCGCATTGTTGCGTTGGTTGATTGTGGCTGTAGAATAAAACAGTCTGAGGTATGCAGAGGGCGATCCGAGGGAGGACAGAGGGAAACGGCATCCATCGTTTAGCATGAAATAATGAAATACATCCTGCTGATTAGCCGCAGGATGCCTGAAGGAAACGGCGCGCTGTCTCCTCGTCGTTGACCTTTGTTTCATATGAATGAATGGACTGCCGCTTGCTTCAGCAGCCTTCGGATGGATCCAGGGGATGGTCGTGTGTTTAAGCTGTGAACGAATGAAGGCAAATCCTTCTCAACGGTGTTTGTTAGAAGAGACGTAACTAATTTGTGAGGACGAACTCTGTTATTGTATATTTATCATGGTTTCCACGGTGCCTTGATAAGTGAGAGGTCTTGGAAACCTCAGATATCATGGTGTCACAACCGTCAGCTTTTCATTATGGTAAAACAAGTTGGAACAACTGCAAGAGCAAAAAAAGACTTTGTTTAGCGAGTAGTGCACAGCTTTTTGACATCCGTTAAGATGAAACGAAACGTTAATGATCCCCGTGGGGAAACTGGTTACGATTATGGGATGCCCCTACTATATTTTTCTCTATATTTTAAGTGACATGTGCAAAAATCAACAATACTGCGACCCACAATCCAGATTAGCTTGAATGTTGTGAGCGATGAACGAATTGGAAGAAGCCATTCAGACACGTTCATGTACTTGCAAGTTATTCCTCCAAAGACAACATGCTGGTCGCTGCTCTCTGTTCACTGTGACCCCTGTGACCTTTGTGTAAATGGATTAAAGAGAGGACAGTGTTCAGGAGAAAGCAGTATTGTGGTCTTTGCAATTAAATGCATATTAAGTAAGAGTCACACTTGTTGGCATTTTCCACATCTATGTATAACATGAGACTGAAAACTGGCTCATTTTGCATCAAGGAAATGGTGCAGTGTCACTTGTTTTGCAGCCCTGCGAGCGTGCATTAGAAATAGACGGGTTTGATCATACAGTTGCCACTCATTTGCACTCATAAAGCATAATAACCCCTTTCTCTGCATGAGAAAACCACTTACGGGCCATCTGACAGTTGAAATGGAGCACTTGACCCACCATTGCAGTGTGTAAGTTTGGATCGCAACCTGGGGGGCTCAGAACTCATGTCCCTCCGTGTCATAGAACCACCATAGAACCACGTGCGTTGAAACAGGATTAACTGCACGGATGTAATGCGTTCGATCTTGTGACAAAGTCAGACAAAAATATCAAATGATTGTATTTGATCATGATCAGACTATTCTTTTTTTTTTTTTTTAACAAAAGCTACTATTTTCAGCGATGAACTGTAAAAGTCGTCCTGTGGTCCAGATAGAAATCAAGTTGATGAAAGTTTTTTTTAAAGACAGTAGTGTATGTGTGCATGACTAGATTTACAGTGGACCTGTCAAGTTCAAATACATTTGCCCCACCCAAAATTCCAAGCCATAGCCACACACACGACCAAAACTGTTAGTATTAGTATTAGGTCTGGTCTTCAAAGGTTTTCCAGAATTGTTGACACATGGGCGACATTTTGAGACAGCAGATATGCGTAGCATTGCCTATAGTCAGGATGGAGAGAATGGGAGGAATTCAATGAGGCCGTCTTGCTTCGTCATACATGATGTTTTCACTTCCACTGTCCGGACTTAAAGGTGGTTGGATTTCCCGTCTCCCTCCGTCCATTCAGTTCCTCCGTTCCCTCCGTCACCACTTCGTCTCTCCATGACGGAGGAGATGGCTCGGCGATTTAAAAAAAAGACTAGAGAAAAAGCCCAGAAGCGTTTGTCTCTTTCCCCCTCCCCTGCTCCCTGTTTATTTGGGGGTGAATTTGAGATAAAACTAGACGGCTCCCACACACACACTCCTCTTCCCTCCGCTCGCATCCTTTTATTCTCTCATCTTTCATCCTCTCATTGTCTCAAGGTTTTGTGCACACGCAAACACACACACACACGCCCAAATACATAAACACAGACTGACACATAGACAAATTGACAGACCTTGTCAAAACGTGGCATGAATTCGGCAAGATTTTCTCTGTTAATCTTAGATTTTGTAATTTGTTGGGTTGATTCATTCTAATGTTGAAAAGAATATAAATAAATTGGATCCAGAGACCAAACAATGTTCAATGACGCAATATTATGCAAAAAAACACACACACACACACACACACACACACACACACACACACACACACACACACACACACACACACACACACACACACACACACACACACACACACACACACACACACACACACACACACACTCTTTCTCTACCTTTACTCCTTCTCCCTTCTCCACTCATGTGAAAGCGACACCTTCTCTAACATTTATTGTTAATACATTACTTGGATACATTATTCTGCAAGGATCACATTTGACAGATCCTACATTGAGTTTAATTTTGGTGCTTTAATTACACAGGTTTTCAACATTGGAGGCCGTCGTATCAGCATCTATGTTGATGGGAGTGGTTACCCAATATTGAGTCTATTTTGAAGCTGGATATTGACTAAGAAGATTTGTTCACTTTGGTTCATTACCACACATGTTAGTTTAACTGCTGGATCATTACCTGTGTACAAGTGATTTAAGTTATGATGTGTCCACTGCTGAGACACCCATAGTTTGAAAATCACTATTGTAGATGTGAGTGTGTGTGTGTGTGGCAGAGATATAATATTGGAGTACAGTTCTGAACATATCAGTGGTTGTGTGTGTGTCTGTCACTGCAGCTGTTATAAGGTTATATCACATAACCCCACACCACAGTAGCCAACAGAACATTCATGTGTTCAAGGTGTGTGTGTGTGTATGTGTGTGTGTGTAGGGTGGGTGGCAGCGTGTTCAGAGGGTTCCCTGAGTCCTGTCGTTTGTCGCCGTCTTCCTTCCTGTTTCATTCTCTCTCACTTCCTGTCAGCTGACTCAGACGGAGAATCTTGCTCTGGTAAACATATACGCTAACGCCCACGCACGGGCACACACACACAGAAATGCACACACAGCCACACGCATGCAATACACACACATACGCACATACACACAAGTGCACAGTCACACACACAAGCACACACATACACAGAAACGCACACACAGCCACACGCATGCAATACACACACATACACACAGGCACACACACACACACACAAATGCACATAAACACACACACACACACACACACACAAATGCATGCATACACACACACACTCACATACACTTTAACACTGATTCGTATTGTTATGTGGGGTTATGTGACATAACCTTATAACAGCTTAACTGTATTTATTATTACACAGTAAAATAACATTAGAGCTCATTTATCAAGAAACATAACAAATGTGTATTTATTTTTGGTGCACCATTTCAACGTCTTTGCAGGTTTTTATTGTAACACTGACACCTGTTCTCTCTCTCTCTCTCTTTCTCTCTCTCTCTCTCTCTCTTTCTCTCTCTCTTTCGCTCTCTCTTTCTCTCTCTCTCTCTGTCTTACTAACTCAACCTCAG
Organism: Acanthochaenus luetkenii; assembly: GCA_900312575.1. NCBI lineage: Eukaryota > Metazoa > Chordata > Actinopteri > Beryciformes > Stephanoberycidae > Acanthochaenus > Acanthochaenus luetkenii. The sequence continues at coordinate 10,954 of OMOT01045528.1, forward strand.
TTTAATTATCAGAAAAATAAAAAAAATAAACTATAGAATAAGAAAGAAATGAGGAGAGTATTGAAATGGGTGGTACACTAGAAAAGAAAGGCAGAGACAGAGAAAGAGAGAGACAAGAGAAAAGAGAGGGCTGGGGGAGAGAGAGAGAGAGAGAGAGGGAGAGCAAAGAGATGGAAAGAGAGACAGGTAGCAGAAGGTAGAGGACGGAGGGGGGCAGAGAGATAAAGATAGCTAGAGGAGGGAGATCCGTCAGCGTTCGTTTCCTCAGGATGTGGTTACCACGACAACGAAAGGCAGCGACAACATCATCACCCACCGGTCCCCTTTGACACCTGCAAGTGTGTGTGTGTGTGAAAGTCAGAGTGTGTGTATCTATGTGTGTTGCAGTGAGCGAGTGAGTAAATGAGCGAGTGAGTAAGTGTGTGTGTGTGGTTTAGTGATCGTTTGTGTTTGTGTGTCAACTTTACATATGTTTTGTGAATGTGAGAGAGAGTGTACAAGAATGTGTGTGTGTGTGTGTGTGGGGGGGGGTGCACAGTGTGTTCCAATGTTTGTGTGTGTGATTGAGTGTGAATAAAAATCAAGATTAGTATGTGTGTGTGTGTGTGTGTTTGTGTGCTTTTTGGTGTGTGCGTGTGTGTAAATTATTTGGAGAACTTCTGTCAAAGGAAGCACTGCGGAGACAGAGAGAGACAAAGAGAGACAGAGAGAGACAAAGAGAGACAGAGAGAGAGAGAGAGAGAGAGAGAGAGAAGGGGGAGGGACTTTGATAGAGTCTGAAAACCTGAAAGGGGAAATAAATAGACAAACACTCAAGGCAACGGAGAGAGAGAAAGAGCAAAACAGAGAAAGAACAATGAAGAGAATACAACAACCAGAAAACATGAACAAGAGAGGACAAACGTGTGTGAAACGAAAATCAGGCGGCAAAAGCTGGTAACCAACTCAAAACGTATATAGTCATCTCTTCATCTCTCTGTCTTCCTCCTTTCGGTCGATCTCTGACTCACTCATTGTCCTATTTGCAGCAGAATGCGGTTACAAGAAAGAAAGAACGAAAGACAGAAAGACAGAAAGACAGAAAGAACGAAAGAACGAAAGAATGAAAGAACGACAGACAGACAGAACTGGGAGACTGTCACATTAACACACATGCACTAATGTCTTAATGTGCCTCGGTCATGAAACCTTGTTGGAATAATGTCATGGTGTCAACCACAGTCAGAATTGAGTAAGTTGTCGTTATGCGTTTGTAGGAGTCTAGTATCACTCTGTCTCTATCTGGCTCCTGCAGGTACTGTGGCCGAACACGCAGGATCATCATGGAGGACCGCTCGTCCACCCGCGCCTTCGCCAACCGCCACCACCATCGCCACCGCCCGTCTCTCCACCTCACCATACCCGGCCTCCAAAGCCCTGAACTGGGGTACCCCTCCTCCCGGCCTCCCCTGGACTCCCTGGAGCAGTGTGGAGGTAGAGAGGAACAATCCACAACAACCCCGTTCCCAACTTCAAGCACCTCCTCCGTGGGAAGCAGGGAGAGCAGTGGGGGTGACAGAGGTGGTTTGGATGGAGATGGTGGTGTAGGAGGCCATCTTGGTGGAGAAAGTGCCTTCGGGGGCCATTTTGCTGACACTTGGTATAGCACTGGCATAAAGGAAGAGGTTTGGGATGACGGGGAGGGTTGTGAAACTGCGGCGGGTGATTTTTATAGCAAAGGTGATTGCTATGGCAACATAAATGATGTTTTCTACCCCAGGAATTGCGGCGGTGAGGATGGAAGAGATGGTTTTCCTATTGTCGGCGGCAATGCTAGAGTCAGAGCCAATTACAGTGATTATGCTCACTTTAACTGTGAAGGCAAAACGGAGACGGTTTACAATAGGGAGGCGAGTGTTGGCCACCTAAACAAACACAATGCTCCGTACAGTAGAGCTGCTGTTAGCTTTAGCGGAAGCAGTGTCCATGATTGTAGGACAGGTGGCCATTCCAGACTGAATGAAGGCTATTTTGGAGGGGAAGAGGAGTTGGGCTCCAGCAGGAGCTCAGGTGAGGATCCACCTCCACCCGCAGAGTTGGAGCCTGGGACTTGGGTGAATCTCTCCCCCCCGGAGCCTGGGGAAGCCAGGTGGAGAGGCGCTTCGGCCTCAGGGTGCCCACCACAGAGGTCACCTCTAGGTGTCAGCGGTGGGACGTACGCTCAGAAACTGGACTCGTTCTCTGAGGCTTTTCGGAAGAGAGGAATTCCCGCGTCCTTCGGACAAATCTTGGAATTTGGGGTGGGAAACGGAGAAAGCCCCGGATTGGTCACATCAAGGCGCGGCTGTACTTTTGATTTGCTGTCGGACTCCTACCTCTGTCCATCCTCCTCTCCTCCTCCTCACCCCCCTCTCCCATCTCTCCCCTCTCCTCCCCCTCCATTTCGTCTCATGTCTTCAGTTCTCAGTCCTCCTCCCACACCGTTACCTCCTGCCTCCCTCTCGCCCCCCAAAATGGACTCTTCCGGTGCATTTGGGGGAATTGGCCATTCATCCTCGAAGGGGGGAGAATCACTCGGTGTGCTCCAGTTTTTCCCCTCTCACCTCCAGTCTCTGCCCTCCGTCCCCCCGTCTGGGATGATGTGGAAGTTTCCACTGCTGTCTCATTGCTTTCCACAGCTGTCAGGTGACTCCAGCAGCACCGAGGGCAACCTGAGGTCTTCCCACAATAGTGACTATAGTGACATCACAGGTAAGGCAATTTGCGTGCGCTTGTGTGTATGATTTGACTTGGGTTCCGTGTCAACCACACTGAAATGTGTAAGTATAACAATCATGTTCCGACACAAACTCAGGTATCATTCCAATAAAGCACATTTGGAATTTCCTGCCTTCCTTATTCTCTTAGCCCAACACAACATCCTTCAGACTCCACAGTCGTCATCCCTCACCTCCCCATCCCATCGTTCCTCCCTCTATCCGGCCACGCCACTCTGTCCCGCCAACGATCCATCCCTCCATCCCTCCTTCCATCTTCCCCCTCGTCCACCTCGCCTCTACGGCCTACATCACGAGGCTCCTTACATTGTGTCCCAGGAGGTGAAGAATGGACCCGGCAGCCAATCACGTGTGAAGGTATGGCAGTAGTTTGTGATTTTATTGGTCCAGTTGACACATAATGACAGAAACGTTTTGCATGGATGGTGGTTAATCCAGTTTCTACCCATGTGTTAGATACGGGTTTCCTTTACTTTAAAAAACACATGGGAACCAACATGAGTAAATGTAATTGCACACTAGGACCTCGTCTCTTTCGAACACAAGTTCTATTGGCATAAGAAGACCTTCCAGAAACAGTCCCACAGCTGAAGTTGGCTCCCGACTCGAGTCTTAACTCCGTAAAATGCCTTTTCATTATGTTCCTACAGCAAGGAGCCCCTCCGATCTATACTGGAACTCCGTTTCCCAGTATCCTTCACTCCGGCAGCGGTCAGAGGAGGGGCCGTTACACTCCTCGACCCGTCCTCAACCCAGTCCGCAGGGGGGCGGGGCTCTACTCCTCCCTCTCATCCCCCCATCACAGAGAAGAATGGGTGGCGAGAGGAGAAGGGGAAGAGAAGGAGTGCTGTGCAACACTGTGAGTAGTGCAGAGCCTTATAGGACAATAGGAACATTGTTGATGAGTTGTAGATAGCAATGCAACAACAACAACAACATTATTTAGATTAGAGATTGCCATTCTTTATTCCATTTGACATCTTTCCCTTCTCTCCATCCTTTTTTTCTGTCTCTCTTTCCCTCTCCCCAGGCGTATCAACGTGGGTCGGGACTTCCAGGCGGTGCTTCCCCCGTGCTTCCTGGAGTTGGAGGAGTTAGGATCGTGGTCACCAGAGGAGGAATCGCCCAGGGAACAGTTGCTGTGGAAACCGTGGGAGCAGCTGGAGGAGAATACCAACTTGCAAGAAGGTAAAAGGACAGCTATAATATACAGCAACATTAAGACGATGAGCCGTATTCATGTTTTTGAATCTCCTTAAAACGACATTCATAGATACATTTCAGGCATTTAGCTGATGCTCCAATCAAGAGCAACATGGAGTGATTACATTCCTAGATTGCTGACATTACAAGCCACCAGCAGTAAGGAGGTCAAGGGTCAAAGCCACAGCAACCTGCCAATAGATGGATCAAAAATGTGCGCGTCTCTAGAATGAGCCGGTATGATAGAGAAATGCTAGTGTGACAACTTGTCAGTGTATGTGATGAAACGTTTTAATTTGATCAGTCTTATATAGACTAACTGTTGAAACCTGTTTGTGTGTGTGTGTGTGTGTGTGTGTGTGTGTGTGTGTGCCCAGTGGAGAGGCTCTTGTCAATGTGTAGTTCCAGCTGCCTATCAGGAGGGGGCAGTAACACAGAGCTGGCTTTGCACTGTCTTCACTACTGTCAGGGAGACACAATGGTAAGGAGGGAGGAGGAATATTCAGTCCTTCATTCATTCATCCGTTTATTCATACAAGCTACTTGACTCGTTCATTCTTTCGATCACTCACTCACTCACTTCTTTCTTTCTTTCTTTCTTTTGGACTCATTCATACTCAGTTGTTTCTCTTCAAAACCCATTGCATGCCTCAGCTGTCATCTCTCCACCATGTGTTACTCTCTCTCCCTCCACCATCCCCCTTTCTCTCTCCTGTGCAGGCTACACTGGAGACGCTGCTGTTCTCACAGCATTCACCGACAGGAGACTACCACTACTCTGGTAACCTTTGACCTTTGACCTCCCCCTAACTGAGATTTCCCCTGCTCGTTAAAGGACGATTCCTGCATTTTCATGTCATGTTGAGACGACTCTTTGGCTTGGGCGTAGTCTGGAACGCATGGTATTGGCTCCCTGATAATCGCCTCTGAAACATCAGCACGACTCTCCGCTGCAGCTGCGAGGTGTCTGTCAGCTGTCGGCAGCCAATCACGTGGTACTGTTTCTATATGTCCCGCCTATTGCTGCGACATCTGGCAGCTAGCAATTACCTGAAATATGTAAAATAACGGCAATACACTATATCACACGTGCAGTCATGCATACACACACACACACGTGTTATTTATAATGAAAAGACCAAGCTCTAAAACGAAGAGGTCCGGATGAGTGGTCTGGACAAATCACTGGTTGCAAGTCCTATTCTACTCTGGTCCTTGGAACATACAATTTAGTCACATTTAACAAGGGAGTGAAATGGAGAAGTTCTTTCCCTTCAATGTTTCTCTAAAATAAGGAGGATGCATATCAAAATGTGTGTCAACAGAGTAGAGACCATTCCCACTGTGTATACAATAGCAGCCATTGTAGGAACCCCCCACTTCTTTCATCACATGCCGCCCCACCCTCTGTTATGTCTCGGGGGAAGGCAGACCCAAACGCAGGACACGGACAACGGGAGTGAAGTATGAACAGAAGGTTTATTTGTGAGGAACCAGTGGAGGATTGTAGGAGTCCGGTCCAGGGTCCGGAGTGAGGCAGGCTGGAGAGCAGTCCAGCGGAGGAGGTAGGTGAGCTGGGAGCGGCAGACGAAACTGCTGGCTGGGAGACGGCAGGATAGTGATCCTAGAGCACGAGAGGAAGGACAATGAATATCATAGAATCTATCAAGAACCATACTGTGTTTTAGGAAGGCTGGAATGAGTACTACCACAGAGGTGAAGTAACAAACTGGCGATGAGTGGTTGAAGAGCCGGGGTTGATATACTGTGGTTGATGAGCTTGATGGCAGGTGTGTAGGCTGACGATGATTCCCTGCAGGTGAGCTGGAGACCAGGGCCACAGGAGGGAGCCACGCCCACACACCCACC
>OMOT01045551.1:0-12741 GCA_900312575.1 Acanthochaenus luetkenii
GTTACAAACGCAGCTAACGTTACCTGTGATCTCCGTCCCATCAGGCGTCACAATGTACAGTTATGTTAATTGCGCCGCTCTCATACCAAAGAAATTAAAAGTCCTTCAGCCGCTCTCTGAAAACTGTTAACCTTCTCCACTGGTGAAGATACATCACCATCATCAACTGTTTCCGGAGCCACAGCGACTAAATTACATCAGTAACGGTACTAAAACATGCCGTAATTGTTCGCTTAATCTTGTTAGCTTTCGATACGCTAGCTAAACTAGCCGCGAAAGGGAGTGATTGAAGGCTAATCTCAACCAATCTAGAGTCAGCATTAAAGGTAAGAACATCAAACTCACGTTTGATTGGTTAGAATGGTCCCTGTCACCAGGCATACTAGCGAATGAACAGAGAGGGACGATCAAGTGCAGAAGAAAAAAACGGGGAAGAAACAGTCGTACCAGACCGAATGAACAGAGAAAGGGACAATTATTTACACTCGCACCGGTGCGACCAATTATATATCGAGGTCGCACAGACTAAATTTTGGTCGCAATTTCGAGCATTTTACACCAGCACTGAAAATTACATACAATTATTTTTTCATTTTTTATTAAATTTTCAGTGCTGGTGTAAAATGCTGTGATTTTTTAATCATACAATCGAATTATTACTGTATGTTAATGTAACTGTTTTTAGTTTAATTTGAATGATCATATAAACATGTATGCAGCATATTGTTTTCATATTTGCTTGCAAGAGTTAATTATGGTTGGTTTTTAAGTTGCATTATAGTTTGGAAGTGGGACCACCTCATAAAGTAACAGGCACTTTTTTAGCGTGCCACCCATCACAATTGTCAGTTCAGCCAATAGCATGTGAGTTTTGTTAAATTAATTTTAGGGGCTTCTTTTTTCTTTTCTTTTAACAAAGAGGTTTCATTTGTCCTCTTTGTTGAAAAATGGACAGCCCTAGTGCAGTCATATGATTTAAATGGCCTCCAGCTCACAAGATAACAGTGGCGACAGCAGGAGGTCACAAGGTTTTTTTGCCATGTTTATTTTACTTTCTCTTTGTCTCATGGAAACCCAAACTGTTCGTAAGAGGCCTTGGTGATCCACAGCCTGCAGATTGTCACATCATACGGTAGACCTAAGAATACCATTAGTACAGCAGTATTACAGTATACTGACAGACATTGTAATGTTTGATATTTGTACGTTTACTAATGCTGCTTCTATGATTTTGGTTTGATGCAGTCTATTATATGCATCTGCAAATTTTCTTTGCATAGACTTGCTTATCTAGACCACCATCTCCATGGCAACAACTACAGTGGCAGACAATATGCCACCCAACAGAGGCAGGCAGGTTGTTTTAATACGTGGTTTCTAGCTCAAGGATATATTATGTTAAGGAACTAAAATAATGTTTATTATAACTTTTTAAATTACAGGTTGGCTGATGTCCTATTTGATGTCCACATTTTTGCTGTTTGAGATACCTACAATGAAAGTAGAGAAGGAATTATACGTTTTTATCTTAGAAGATGTCTTGTAGTATTTTGGAGGTCTTGGCACAAGCAAACCTTAATGGAATAAAGCAACATCTTCAAATAAACAGAAATTGGTAGTAGTGCAGATACAGGAGGAACTGGCAAGATGTGCCAAAGAAGTTGATCAAACAAAACAGGGGTAATAAACTAGGAGTGTAGGAAGGAGAGAGAAAGGAGAGAGGTGGATTATGAAGTGTTTCATCATGTTAAAACCAGCGTTCGAGAGGAAATAAGCAGGCATCAACTCCATGCCTATCTACTCCATGGATTGAAATGCTTTTTGTATGTAGTGGAGAGCAAAGCAGGAAATAAAGTCTCATCCAAATAATAAAAGTAAAGGCAGCGAGGGGGAATAACAGTCCCACCTAAGATGGTCGGCATCTAAGACTAACCTGACTTGGTCCTGTGATCAGACTTTCAGCGGATTGTCCACCTTCTTTCAGCTCTTTGCGCCCATGGGTAGGTCCAGTGGGTGAGGAATACAAAGAATGTAAAATGTGACACAGAGTAGGAAATCAGTCACATAGATAGCTACTGTAAATGCTCTATCCGGGGTTTTCATACACCATCTGCAGATTATGTTAATGTTTGATTCGCACAACTTATTTTTTTATTCTTTCTTGGTTTGTTCTTTCATTCATTCATTTATTATTCAACATTCAAGATACTTGAGGTCTTCCAAGTAAGGCATCCATTAAGGGACCCATGTTTGTTCAGAAATGTTGAGTTTGAAGTATGGTATAGCGTGTTAAAGTGATTGGTGTTGATAAGGAGGTTGATGACGGTAAGAGGCATGTTTATGGTATCCTTGAGTCGATTGTCTTATCAGTGCTGAGGTCAGATAAAGCAAAGGGTGGTTCTAGGGTGCTGGACATTATTGCTTATCTTTGGTAAGGTGTCTTATGGCTAATTCAGTAAATCATCCATGATGGATAGTACCCCCTTAATGACCCTAATGACATACCAATAAACAACCATTTCTCTTCATTATCCAAACAAGGTTGCTTTATAAGCGCTTACTCTGGATTTTCGCTTCAGGGATAGTTATGTTAGACCCTGTGTATCAAGGTGTCGGGTCTTGAAAAAGCTAAAAAAATATGTTGTCTAAAGTGAAGGCTTTAAAATGTTGAAATGCCGTTAGGTAAAGCATATTAAATCTTAGAAGTCTTAAAAATGTTGTGGTTTCCTAGCACGCTTGTTTTTCCAGTGATAAATCAGCCTAGTATGTAGATGTATGCTATGATAGGTCTGCAGTTGTTTTTAGTTTGTTTCAGTTGGGAAATCTGTCTTTTATTTCATCCTAACTGGCCTTAAAAGGTCTTACAATGTCTCAAATGTAATTTGACTAACTGATGTTACAGGCTGCCTGTTAATTGATAAAAGTTGAATATGTACTCATTTGACCTTGTGTGCTTCCCCAGGCGGTGACAACAGCTCTGACACTGAGAGCGCCCCCTCGCCCTCCCAGGCTGACTCCTCCAAGTCTGGTGACTCCAAGAGGGCAGACAGCGCTGCTGGATACAGTCAGTGTTCTGACCAGGACAAAAGTCAGGCCAGCAATGGGAAGGCCCTGGAGCCTTCATATGGGGAACTTCGTGTTAAGCAAGAGAAAAGCCCGGAGAGTGAGACTGGCTCTCAGGAGGAAAGAGCTAGAGGGCCTGCCTATGTGGGCCCGGTGCACCCCAAGACCGAACCCCAGGATGTGGACATGAAGACCGGAGAGGTTCAGGTCAAGATGGAATATGAGGTCAAGGAGAAAGGAGAAAAGGGGGATCATGGTGAGAGGCAGAGGGAGCTCCACTCGGATAATGACTCCAGCGCCACCTGCAGTGCAGACGAGGATGTGGAAGCAGAGCCTGAGAGACAGAGGTGCGATCCTTGCATAATCACTGTGTTCCTGCTGTCATGTTGTCTGTACATTATTGTCAGTAGAGCGTTTACAAGTACATGGTATGAGTGTTCATGGATTGAGTATGACTGATTTTGTTTTTGATTTGTGCCTCAGAATGTTTTCCATGGACAAGCCTTCGTTGCTCAGCCCTCCAGGCTCAGTGCTGGTGTCCTCAGTCAAGCAAGCCCAACTCAACATGCAGCAGCTGCAGCAGCGGGCCGCTGCCATCCCACCCATGGTTAGTCTCTATAGCAACGTACTCTTTAAAAAAAATCGGATTCATCCATTCAGGCAGGGGAGTTCATGCTCACGTATTTCCCAAATCAGTCAGTCATGGTGAACCACTTGATCACATTAACCAATTGGTCACATTAATTATTGACATTTAAGCTGTCAATCTGTTTGTGGCCACATGATAAATACAATATGCGCCCAGCTGTACCATTGCGTGTTGTGCTAACATTGTTCAGTGTTTTCTGATCACTGAATCGTGGATCACCAAGGTCTTGATGTAAGTCTTTGACATACAAATACTTTTTTAACCAGTATTCTTTATGCTTCTACAAGGATGGTTCAAAGATATGCTTGGAATGTGTTTTTAATTCAAAACTTTGTCAGTGCAAGCTACACCATGCTTTTGTACTTAGATTGTGTAGTCAGTATCTCACTTAGTTTGTATCTCGCACTCCATCTCATCTGGACATCCCCTCTCCTCAACTCCTTCAGGTGCCTGGTGCTTTTGGGCCGGGTGGTGTGCCCATCAGTGGCTTTGCCATGTTCCAGCACCAGATCAAAGCAGTGCATGAGTCCGCACACCAGGAGGATAAGCAGAGGCAGGATCAGGGAGACCTGGAGCGTAGACCCCCATTCAACACCCGCAGCCCCACCGTACTAGACAGAGATGGTAAGAGAGCAAAACAGTCTGCCTTCATCTCTCTTTCTCAGATTCCTCTCCTTCAGCTTCCTTCCCTGTGGCTCCTAGCAGTAGACCATTTATAGCTAATGCATTTTTTACATTGCATTCATGTCCTTCAGCTTCAAAAAATGAATTATTAGAGGGCGATCCATACTGTTATAATGTGGTTCAGTCAGAGCCAAGAAAAATACATTGCCCCTGTTTTACCCGTGATGTGAATGGAGAGCCAAAGACTTAGTTGATGATCCTCTTCAAATGCGCTTTGGAAGGAGAGGGGGACTTTGTGTTGTCTTTTGAAGGTGTATGACTTGAGTGTGTCAGAGTGGGACACTATGCCTCTGAACAGACTAATTCAGCCACTTGGCTTCAGAAGGCATAGTGGCAAAGTCACTAGATGGACTGCATTACTGCTTGATTGTGCAAAGCTTTTAGCATCTCAGTCAGGAGTGCTGTGAAGAGTAGACCAACTGGCAGTAGGCCACTTAGCTTTGACATCAAGATATTTGTGTTACATATGTTTCAGTCGGGGTGTGCCCTAGTTGGTGTGTTGTATATTCCCACCCAATGTAGGTCAGCTCAGTGCACTCTGACATTGAGTTATTGTCTTAATAGTGCATGTCTTCCCTTTGTCCTTATGCCTGTGTTCTGCAGGTAAGCCCTACCCCTACATGCCTTATGACATGAAGCTGGCTCTGGACCAGGAGGCCCAGTCTGGTCGGCCAGGCTCTCCCTACAGACTCTCCCCCAGGGAGCTGAGCAAGGCCTCACCCCAGCCCGACCCCAACGCCCCCAATGTCTCCCGCTACAGTGTGCCTCCAGGTAACAGCACACATCTTCTCCTCCCCCCTCTTGCCTGTCTTTTTCCTTATCTTTACCATCACCATCCTCTCTTTCCTTGCTTGATATTAGCTAGCCACGCCTGAAAATATAGGTGCCTTTTTTGGCATGCTTGGACTAAAACTACATGTTTGAGCCACTGTTAGATTTCAGTTTTACACGGTTTTGCATCTTTAATCTATTTTAGCATTTTACGAAGGCCCATTTCTATCTGTATATTCTCTGTTTATATATTAATTAATATTAGATCTTAAGAATGATGATGTATTGAATGCTCCTCCTATAATTTTACATTGATGAATGTTTTGCCATTTTCTTTGTAGTAGCTTTCTTATTTAACGGGAAAGTTAATGTTTGTCTATTTTATTAAGTGCTTGGTAGGAGCATTACATTACAGCATTTAGCAGACGCTTTTATCCAAAGCGACTTACATATCATACCGTTGGCGGAGGCAGCCATGCAAGGCACTAGCCTGCGCAACGGGAGCAATTTGGGGTTAGGTATCTGGCTCAAGGACACTACGACAGATTTTTCCCCGGGAGGAGCTGGATTCGAACCGCCAACCTTGCGGTTGTGGGGCGGGAACACCTCAGTAAGAGCCAGGCTCTGTGTGTTGGTTGGTTGGTTGGTTGGTTGGTTGGTTGGTTGGTTTGGTTGTTTATAACACTTTTTGCAATACATATTAGTGCTTAGGGAAATTATGGTATGCACTCTTTAGGCCGTGCAGAGCCTCAAGGTCCTTGCATAATTGGAATACAGTGTGCGCTTGTACGGTTAAAGTGAAACAAGCATCATCCAACTGGCGGTTGGTGCGCTGATACATCCACATATCAGGAAGTAGCTTGATGATTTTCGAACTGTAGTGGCTAAGTCAACTCATGAATTAAATGTTTTGTTCAGTGGTTCACTTACTTAAAACAACGTGGTACTACCACAACACTTGTTGGTGTTAACAGGTGGAGTTTTTAAAGTCAACATATTTTCACTCACTCCAATCATACATCAATTAAACTTAATAGGATGCATAATTAATAACAGGTTGTACCAGACTAATAAAACAATGTAATTGGTAACAAAATTTGCAATATGAATATCAGCTTGGGAGGGAAAGAACTAGATCCCCTTGATCAAATAAAAAATTATGGTGAAAAGGTCTGATTAGAGGACAGGTTGTGTCTCTGACAACAGTAAATGCTTAGTCCTGCCTATGGTAGGCAAATCAATCAGGGTGCAGGGAGAACTTTTCCTAAGAACATTTCTACTGGTCTGTTAGTTTGGAAATAAGTTTTCACTAAAATTTGACTGCAAGAGTTTTTCTCATTTGTCACACAGGGCAACATATTTCACACTTAAGTTGTTGTCCCTGTTGGTGAGCTGCAGCATGAATGTTATTGTTTCACAAACAGTCCTCCTGCAACATGGATTTATAAGTCCGTCATGGAGTGGTTTGTTTTCTTATCTCCCTGTACAAGCCAGCAGGATGATGACGTCTGTGCCCGCTGGAGGAACTCTCACACAGCCATTTGCATTTTTGATTTTGTAGAGTGCAGGGCATAAGGCGTGCTTCCTGCGGGGAGGATACTCCCTGTGTGTGAGTGTGTGAGTGTGTGAGTGTGTGAGTGTGTGAGTGTGTGAGTGTGTGAGTGAGTGAGTGAGTGAGTGAGTGAGAGACACACAATTCATTCACTCAGCCGTCGCCCCTAGTCTGCTCTGCTTTCCCAGGAGACCACATCAGGTATGGGCCAAGGTTACCTCAGGCTGAGGACAGGCTATTAACTGATGCCCTCTATGCTTCACCATTCACTTCAGTCTGTTGGAATGATGCTCAATATTTTATCATACAGTCGTTGATGGGAAACGGGGCTTGATGGAACCCTGATGTTGAGTGGTTTGGTAATTTGGTGTCTGGCAGACAAAATACATTTTGAGCATAGGTTTAGTTTGCTGTGTCAACTAGGGTTGCAAATTGTAGGGAATTTCCTTGATCGATAGTCGCCAAAGTTAATGAACGACTAATCGATCAATCGATAACGATACACCAAAAAAATGCTTATGAATATTGCTATAGAAAAGAAGAAAAAAACAAAGCTTTATTGAAACATTAGATAAATACACCTGTTTCATGGCATAACACAAACATAATTATGAACGCTGTTTTGTTTACGTATGATATTTTAATAAGGCTCGCTCGCTCTTCCGAGGCGAATCAGTGACTAACACGATCGTCTATGACATATAACGTTACAAAAAAATAAGATGAGCCTTAATTAGAAACTTACATTTGCTAAGTTTTATTTTTATTTAACAATACAAGCATATTTACATGATCAGTCGTGTGCAGTCGGTTTACAGTGAGTCCCGCTGCTGAAAATACACGTCCCAGGTAGCAGAATTAGCTTCGCGCTAACTTTACCAGCCTCTAGAATATTCCTCCCTACGATTTTCCTCCAATCTGTGGGACTGATATTTAGCGGTGCTGTAATGTCCTTCAGAAAGTTGTCCACTTCTGTTTCCATGTCGGGTTTAGTAAGTTAACTGTTAGTGTTTGCCCAGTAGCATTAGCATTAGCATTGTGTCTCTGGCTGCAAGGCAACACTGAGATGGATTGCATCACTTCATCACCCCCTGTTGTTGGTCACATGGTTCGCTTCGTCTTCTTATGTGTAGTGCGGGCGCCCTCCTGTGGTTAATTTAATGATTGCATTTCACCAACAACTCCCTTTGACAAAATTCAGATATCTCAAATAGTTTAATTTGATCGTTACGTGTAAAATGTTAATGGACCCAATTATTAACGGTTATTAATCGATTAACGATTAATCGTTAACATCCCTAGTGTGAACTGTAGGCTTTGACGCTGCTACTCCTCCCTTTGATAAGTGTTTTGCGGTTTTGGGGGAAGAAAGTTTGAATGGATTTATGGTTTAGTCCAATATCCATTGTCCAAAGGTAGTAATCCCCGGTGTCTTATTTTTGTTGTTTTTTTCTCTTCCCACCAGTCCTCCACCCAGCCCCCAACCAGCTTGTCCAGAGCCTGCCGGATGGAGTCCGGGTGACGTTCAACAGACACAGTCGACCTCTCAACATTCCTTCTCCTCCTCCGCTCATTCCAACCTCCAAGCCCTCAGACAAGCCCTCCTTTATCCAAGGAGGCTCCATCTCCCAGGTAAGACACCAGGGGTGCAGGGATGTAGGTGGGACCATTGGAGCATCGCCATACCCACCTCACACACAACCTGGGAATATTACAGTATGCTGACGACATGATGCTCTGGACATAGTTCTGTGAACTCCCAATGTGTATTTTATTTGTCCAATCACCAAACAAAAGCTTCACATACAGTAATTTTTAACACTGTTGTCGCTACACAGTGTCTCAACTTTGTAATAGCACCCTTGTATAGTGCATCTTTTATGTCATGCTACGTCAAACTCAGAAGGTCAGGTGTGGCCCCACGACATGGGTTAAGCACTGAACTTTTAACACCAAGCGGAGTAGAGTTTGACCCGAATCTCAACCCTGATCTTAACCAGGAACGTTTTGTGGGGTTGACTCAACTGAGTCTACACTGTCACGCTGACCGTGCATTTACAGACTTGGTTGATGGTTCGCTCTATTCTTACCTATTGTGGGCAGTGCGAGATGCTCAAATTGCATAATGTGTAGTGGTCTTGTGCGGCTACAAAGTTTTGAAAGATTGTTCATTAAACGAAATCACACTGGTGGGGAAACAAGGAAGCATGGAAGTCTGATTGGCCGATGACTGCAGTTCAGCTGTGGCCAACTTTTTTAGTCCGACAAGCTTGTTGACTGTTTGCATATCGACTGAGTCGCTCAGCTCTATAGGAAATTAACGGACTTCTGGTGACTTGTTGCTCGCAGTGTTAATGCATGATAACAGTTGACACAAGTATTTCCCTCGTCACTAGGCCAGTGTAAAAGGTGTATTATACAGTGGAACTTAGACTTTACTTTTTGATTTGTTGATTTGCGATTAATCCAATCATTTGGACATATACCACAATTTGTAAATGTTTTGCTGTAACACCAAAGAGCCAGCGTTTTCAACATCACTTGACCCCACTTTCTTGTTTATGCACACTCAGTGACCTGCCCCTGCAATCTGTCCTGTTTGTTCCTGCTCTTTCAGGGAACTCCTGGCACATACCTGCCATCCCACACTGTCTATGGGCCAGAGGGGACAAAGAGCTCTGTGGGCTCCATATCTCTGGGTCTGCCTCGGCAGCAGGATCCCAACAAGCCTGGTAGGACAGCAGACAGTCATCACTCTCTATTACTCTACTATTTATCATAATTACCAACTCTCTACCATTTGGTTGGCATGAGTGTCATCATTCAATCAAAGTCAGGCCAGACATCATTCTGCCTTCAGTGAACAATTGACATTGTCATAATTCTCCTCTAAACATTACCCCCCTACCATGATTGTGTCCCTGTCTATATTGTCCTTGAACGAGTGCTTTCAGCATCCTGTTCAAGACATGCTATCAAAGTAGTCAGTAGGGCTGAGCCGAATGCTTCGGAGCTCCGAAGCTTTGTTCGTTGAATTGGTATTCAGATCCCAAATTCAGATTTAAATAGTTTTTTTTATTTTATTCAGTCACACCTGTATAGAGTTTCTGGTTTACAACAGTGAACTGGGTGAGATGCTCCCTTGGGAAGATCTCCACCACACTGGGTGTGTCACTCGAGCAATTTATTTCCCGCACAGCTCACTGGCTGACAACCTCT
Organism: Acanthochaenus luetkenii; assembly: GCA_900312575.1. Lineage (NCBI taxonomy): Eukaryota > Metazoa > Chordata > Actinopteri > Beryciformes > Stephanoberycidae > Acanthochaenus > Acanthochaenus luetkenii. Next base: position 9,939 of record OMOT01045551.1, read on the forward strand.
GGGGCAAATGTAATATGAAGAAGGCTTGTAAAGACTAGTACTTTAATCTTTAGCACATTGATCAATAATTGAAATTGAAACATGTCATGCTTAATTATTTTCTCTACTCCTGGTTATCTTCTTTGGCTAGTGAGAAACTTCTGCTGGGAAACCTAATTGAAAGGCTTGAGTAGTTAGCATGAAGGTATTTGCACATGGACATGTCCTCTTTTAATACTGCACTAGATAATTTGGAAATTAGTCAAAGCACATTCAACTGCTCAAAAAAAGTCATAAAAGTCCATGTCAGGAGTATTAACACCCTTTAAGGGAAAATCCACTCTGAAGCAAAATTAACTTGTTATTCCTATTTGCAAATTGCTCAATATTGGCATGTATTCCCATGTGAATAAGGCTGATACTGTCCACATTGTTGTTGGTTTCCCATCGCTGCTGAAGGCATTATTGCTCATCTACATTGCCACAAAATGTTGATTGTGCCCCATTGCCGAAGTTGCTACATCAAAAAACATTATATATTTTTCAAGTCAGTCAAGGATACCTTTGGGTCGGCAGTAGCTCAGGAGGTAGAGTTCCCGCCCCGCAACCGCAAGGTCGGTGGTTCGAGTCCAGCTCCTCCCGGGGATAAAATCTGTCGTAGTGTCCTTGAGCAAGACACCTAACCCCAAAATTGCTCCCCGGGCGCTGAACTGTACATGGCAGCCCTCTGATCCGGCCCCCCTAGCATTTGTGTGTTGTGCAATCACTGATGGGTTAAATGCAGAGAAATAATTTCACTATGTGTGCGGTGCTCTGCGCATGGGTGTGACAATAAAGTACATTAAATTAAAGAAAAAAAGATAACGTGACCATAACAGAGAGGTTGAGTATTGAAACATCCTTGCTGCACAGCCCTGTGCTGTTTACCCAGACATGACAGAATGTGGCACACTGGTGTAGAAGGAGTGAGCGTCTAGTTGGGTTGGATCAAAAGCCATTTCTCCTCGGTACACAACACATCTCCTACCACAACATATCACACCAATAGAGACTAGTGTCACACAGGGTACTGGAAAAAACACCAAGGTACTTAGTTTGAGCAATGGTACTCTACTATTGTCAGCTTGCATAAAATTCACACCTGTGAATGTAAATCCATGTAAAACATATTTTCACACATCATACGTTTCACCAGAAAGTAATGTTCTAGCTTAAGGTAATCATATGCGTCATTTGAAAAACCATGGTGTTTTGCTGCTAGCATGCAAGCGCAGGGAAGCAAAACATGGCCTACGGGAATATAGTCTTTGTAGTTTCAGTTGCCATTTGTGTTTTAGAATTGAAATCTTGATACTTGGGCTGGTGTCAGTACGAGACACTGACCACACATTACCAAACTCTCTCCTCCCATCTCTCTCTAACTCTCCCCAGGAGTCCAAATTCCATCCATGCAGGATGGTAGAGGCAACCCAGCCAAGGTGAGCGAGGGTCTGACTTTCAGAGGATCAATCACTCAGGTAATTAATGGGAAAATTTACTTTTGAGGGTGATTGGGGGAGGGCACATAGTAGAAGGTGTGCATGACTGATTATGATAGTCACTAGATGAGTGTGCGCGCCTACTACACTACAGCGGTGGTCATATAAGTGAGAATGAGACGTTTTTTGTTCTTGGCGTTGCCTCTCAAATCGTTGCTCTCTCTAACAGGGCACACCAGCCCTTCCCCAGTCCTGCATTGCTGCTGACCTCCTGAAGGGTACAATCACCAAGCTGGCCACAGAGGACCTGAGCAGCCCAGACAAGACCAGGGGAGAGCAGATGGCCAAAGGTCATGTCATCTACGAGGGCAAGAGTGGCCACATACTCTCCTATGATGGTAAGCTCTCTGTAATTATTCAAGTACCAAACCACTGTTGTGTATGTCTTTACCAAGCTTGCAAACCTGAACATGAATGTTGGTGAACCTCCCCAAAGCTATCAAGAACCCCAGGGAAGCCACCCGCAGCCCCAGAACAAGCCATGAGCTGAAACGCACTTATGACATGATGGAGGGACCCATGGGCAGAGGACAACCTGGCAGGGAGGGAGCCCCGTTCGAGGGTACGGCTTGTGTGTGTATAAATATATGTGTACTGGTCCATGCAGGGTCCGAAATTAACTTTTTAGCTCACCAGCCAAATGTCTGGTAGATTAAAAATTCTACCCGCCAAACTTTATTTTTACCAGCCAAAATATACAATGTATATACACAGCCTTTTGTGTCATGTAACATACATACATTTAATCTGCTTAATAACACATTATGGTGGTGAATAAAAACAGTGATCAGAGCAAATTGTAAGTGAAAAAGGATTGTATTTCATGTTGATAATAAAAAGTATAGAACAGAGACCAGTTTTTTCTGCGTGTCTTCAGACATGACTGTGAATTGTTTAAATGCCTGTGCTTTATGAAGAGGCTGATCTTGAGCACAAGAAATCGCAATGCAGGTGGTGTGGACTCTGGATCTTTCATGGTCTACAATCGCTTCCAATTTCATGGTTTTATTACCAATAACAAATGTGTTGTTGCAGGCTTTGTCCTTTGCGTACCGCTGACAAACAGTGGAAGTCATGGATGCTGTTGTCATATTGTAGTAAAGCCAAGTCCTCTCTACTCCGGTCTTCTTATCAAATCTCCACTTAGGACAATATTTCCTCTTCTCTTGTTTAACCCCATCAGATATGTCGTCGTTTTTTCTTTTTGGTGGCCCGGGTGGGCCTATTTGCGTTCGGTTCATCCCGCAGCGCCAGTTCTGCTTACCAAAAGTGGCCCACTAGGCGGC
>OMOT01045586.1:1870-13042 GCA_900312575.1 Acanthochaenus luetkenii
CTCCACACTGAAGCGCATCAAGTCGTACATCAGATCTGCATTAAACCCCAACACGGTTGAAAATCTGATTTGAATCAGTAGAGGATCCTCCTCTGGAGACGTTGGACACCTCTGTCTCAGTGAAGAGATGGATGGAAGAGGGACAGAGAGCCAGGATATTGCATAAAGCCCCAGTTGTGGCCTATCATGCGTTTTTAAGGCTACTTTCACTTTTTTTTGTTACTTGTAAGCCGTACTGTTATGTTGTTTTTTATGTAAAATTTTTTTTTACATATGGTGCTACCAATTTTTGGCTGGTGCTCCTAACTTTTGGCTGGTGCTCCTAACTTTTGAAGTTGGGAGCACCAGTGCTACCAAGTGAAAAAGTTAATTTCGAGCCCTGCAAACGAAAACAGGATTTTTGGGGGACGAACACCCTAAAATGTACCGCCGTGACATGTTGCCACTTGCGTGTGTGATGGTATTATTGCTTGGAATTTTTAGGTTCGCCATCAAGTAACCACTAAAATATGCAGTTTTCCAGAGTTTTTGGCATCTATTGTTATACAGGTGCACATGATTATTATGATATGTAGAATTAGCTAACAAGGTGATAAAGTAATTGCTTAATTTCACTTCATCGGATCCGTCTCTTATACTGAAAGATTTCAGCCTGCGGTGTAAATATAGCCTTAGTGAAAGACATACGACTGGAAATCCCAGTGTCTTACCTACAGTCTCCACCAGGACTATGTCGTATCCGGCCCCCTCACAGAGAACAATGGCCTCATTAGTGGTTCTGGTGACTCCACCCAGTGTTCCAGAGGTTGGGGACGGCCTGATGAAAGCATTCATGTCCCTGGAGAGCTCGGTCATACGAGTCTTATCGCCCATCAAAGAGCCTGGGGCGAGAGGGATGACTTATACATATAGTATGTAACACCAACTTAATGATTCATTACTGAAACGTCTTGAAAGATGATTATTGTGGCAGCCTAATTAGTGCACCGAGCCACAAACGGCACGGAATCATCACTAAAAGATGATAGAATCTTGTTCAAAGTGTCCTTAGGAATCAAACTACAATCCTCCGCATAAATCTATTATAAACGTTCTTTCATCGGTATCATATGATGTTGGTGCGTGTCCGAGACGCTACCTCCTGTAGTGCAGGAGGATGGGTCGACCGCCAGCACTGACACTTTATGTCCACGTCCTGTCAGCATCTTCCCCACCACCTCGATGAAGGAGGACTTCCCTGCTCCCGGAGGACCAGACAGACCTATGAAATCAGCAAGCAGCTCAAATCAGCAACATAAGACTGTTACTGTTACTTCAAGACAAGCAATTCTCAGAATTTGTTTGAATGGCCAAGTATATTTGCACATACAAGGAATTTTTCTTGACATCGTTGCTCACATAGACACATCTAAGAGAAAAAAGTAAGTATAACACAGTAATATAAATATATTTAAAGAGGAATAAAATGTACAAAAAAAATATATCAACAACGTATGTTTATATACGAGTCCGTAGTAGTGCAAGAATGTAAATATAGTATAAACGATATCAACATATGTCAAGGTCCTGGGAGATGGTGGTACCCAGGAACCTGAATGACTCAGTGACTGCTGAGACACCTCCTGTATGGTATATGATGTAGTATGTATATGACATAGTATATTATGTATATGTAGTATGCACATTATGATGTAGTATGTATATATGGTGCAATGTAAAGCCCTTTGAGACATGCTTGTATAAAAGGGCTATATAAATAAAACATGATTGATTGATTGAAGTGATGTTTCAGAGGCTTTTCCACCCTGAAAGAATCAAATTAAAATGTTTCGGAATTTTTGCCATGAAATATCGGTGTTCAAAAACTCCTAGTCTGTATGCATGCAGCCTTATTACTCATCGCCATATACTGTATAGGCGAGAGATCGGTCAAGAGAATAAATATATGTCCCCTACAGCCCCGGTCTTTAGTTTACTTGGCCCGGTCGAACACAGGACTACCGTAGCCATTGAAACCCAGACCACACACACCCACTCTGAAGGCCACCGGCTTCCCTCCATTGAGCTTCTCCCGGTCCCTCCTGTGGGCGAGCACCCTCTGTAACAGCACCTGGGCCAGTTCCTTCTTCCTGGGATGCTGGGTCTCCACTAGCGTGATCGACTCGGCCAAAGACGCCCGCTGCCCGTGGATCAGCCCTTCGTACAGTTTGTTCAGCAGCCTCTTCTCGGGCTCACTCGGGCCCCGTATGTGCTGGCTGAGGGCTGCCTCCATACTCACACCCCTCCTGTGCTGCCAGCCGTGCCCAGGGATGGTGCTCTGATGACGGATGGGAGAACCAGCGAAGACCCCTCGGCGGAGGCGTTGGGCCCTGCTGACCGAGGAGACTGTGCATCGAGGGGGAAGGGAAGTCAAGTGGCAGAGGAGGGAGAAACCGGACCGGCCCATGTTACGGTTCACCTGGGTCATCTAGGAGGAGGAATAGGACGTTAAACAACAAGTCTCTGGTGTTGTTGTTGTTCTTTTCATTAGCTACAACTTGTATATACTTGGAATATTTTCGAATAATTAATTTTGGTAACATGCAAAATGGAAGATATTTCCTGGCATGATTTTTGCAAACTCTTAAGCATTAGCCCGATATAATGTCTCATGAACTCTGCTCTCTAGACGAGCTGCTGGAAACAAACTGCAAAGTCACTAAACTTGCCGTTCGCTGTTTATATGAGCACGCGCTTGAATCCCCCTCTACACGTTAGGCTGTATTGTGACTAACTTCCGTTATGGATGTATATAAAAGACGTAACATACCTTTTAGTCAAAATGTCCATGTAAACTATTCTGTAACAGGAATTCACACTGACCTCCTACCAGTTTGATTCATTCTCTTCCTGTTTCCGGTGACGTGCGGTACCGCCCCCTCCGTCCACACCAAATACTTCCGCCGATTCCTTTTTACAATAACAACAATTATATATTAAGAATATTAAAAATTACCTGTTACGAAAACATTTAGCCAAATGTCTGCATGAATTAACGTTATGTGAAAAAAATTACCTCTGAAACTGAAAAACGAAAGTGCTGGATCGACAGTAGACAACTTTGCCCAGTAGATGGCAGCAAATATTAATATAATATAATTAATTTCCAAACCGACCTTGAATCCAAAATAGTTAATTCATTATTTTGTATTTTTTGGTCACACACATGCACACACATAGTGAAATGATTTATCTGCATTTAACCCATCACGGATCTTCCCCCAAGATGCACACACACACACACATGCTGGGGAGGCCGGATCAGAGGGCAGCCATGTACAGCACCCGGGGAGCGATTAGGGGTTAAGTGCCTTGCTCAAGGGCACAACGGCAGGATCTGGCACCTGATTCTGACTCTGACAACCCTCCGGTTGTCAGTTCACATCTTGACAGATTTTCCCCCCCTAACTGGCTCGGGATTTGAACTGGCAACCTTCCGGCTACAAGCCCGCCTCTCTAACCTCTGGGTTACCTACTGCCCCGTATCTATCTATGGGGTATTTTTCAATTTCTAAAATATTATTTGCAGGCATTATAGCCAATGCATACTTCAGTTATTCTAGCATCATTGGCAAGATTTGGTATTATCATTGTAGCACAAACTCATTCATTTATTTCTATCTCCATATTCAGTTAATTGTACATACCTTCTAAAATCCTATTGTCTTTTATTTTATTTTATTGTGTTACTGTGTTGTAAATTGAGAGAGATGCATATGGGAACAACACATCTCATTGCCATGAACGTCATGTGTATGTGATAATAAATAATAAAACTTGAAACTTGATGATAATAGACTTTTGACCTTTGACTTTTGACTGTTCAGCCTACCTCTGACCATCACTGAAGGCTGTTAGCACAGCTTAGGCGATTTTGTTTGTATTATGTAACTGTAATGTGCCTTTGAATTCCTAGATGTCAACACTGTTTATCCTCCTTTTCATTGAAATCCAAAGCAGTTTTTAAGGGTGAATTAAAAACAAGAACAGAAAAAGGACAATAAAAGCAAAGTGTGACAACAATAATAAGGGTTGAAATGGGAACAGAACACTGTAGCATGAAAATATTTAAACATTGACGAAAGCAATTCTATAAAGACGAGATTTAAAAGCAGGGACTGATTCCGCAAATGTAATATTTACGGCGAGGCTGTTCCAGAGCCTAGGGGCCCTTACAGCAAAGGCTCGGTCACCCCTCTATTTGAACCTAGACTCTGGAACAGCCAATAGTCCTTGGTCGGGAGACCGAAGAGGCCTCGAGGTGTGATAAGGATTCAGCAATTCTGCAAATATTCAGGCACTAAACCATGCAAAGCCTTGTATGTGATTAATACAGCTTTAAAATCAATCCTAAAAGTGAGCCACTACACTGGTTATATGTGACCTAGGTTACGTACGTACTGTATGTGCACACTTACACACACACACACAGGTTCTAAGGCAGAACGTTACAAAGCTTAAGCAAAAGGAATCACAATTTGTCTTTAACCAAGACTTAGTTTGGATTCTCATTAGGAGAACTTAGATGAAGCTCAAAACTACACTTAGCCTGCAACCTTTATTATTAGCCTATACTATATACCTGCTTTTCAGGAGTCACAGGCGTCTGGAGCCAATACCAGCATACATTGGGTGGAAGACAGGGAAACACCCTGGACAGGACGCACAGACGGTCACAGGGATTACACAGATGCACAGACGGTCACTCACATTCACACATTCATACCTACTGGCAACTTAGTCTCCAATCCACCTGACTTGCATGTCTGTGGAATGTTGGAGGAAACCAGACTACCTGAAGGAAACCCACACAGAACGGGCCGGGAACCAAACCTGGGTCCTTCTTGCTGTGACGCAACAGTGCGCATATAGCATGTATATGCACACACACACACTTGGTCAATGTTTCTTTCTAATGCGCCTTAATGGAAGCTGGTTCTAACTGGTCCAGTACTGTCACAATGGTGTGTCCATTAAAACACAGAAGGGCAGGAATACATTTTATATTGAAAGATATTATCCCACAACTTTATTGCAATTGGCTTTGGGATGTGATTGTTGTGCTCCCCTAACTCTGGTAGTATTAGTGCCATGCTTACACACACACACACACACACACACCCTTTGGTTGATGTTTTTGAAAGTGCCTGACAATACCATATATAGTTTTTTGCATGGGTGGCCCCAACAATACACACACACACTAATTGGTTATTTAAATAAAGACAAGACAGAGGTTGCAAGTGATGAAACAAATTTATTGAATCTTCCAGTAGAGACTTGATATTCATGGAATAAAACTGCTTTTCTGGGAGTTCTACTGAGCAAAAACAAAAAACGAGAAACAAAACAAAGAGGCAATGTGTGAAAGTGCAGACAAATGACACAGAAAACATGTTCAAAAATACAAAAAGAATATAAAGAATATAACAGCTTAATAGCAAATAGAATTGCTCAAAGCGTACAATAATTGATTGGCAAAATCTGCATTTCATAAAAAAAAAAAATGCATATTAGGACCATCAGTAACTGATAGCTACCCTTTTTTCAGTCGACAATTTTACAATTTTGAATGCTCAGGCAAAAACTTTCTTTCCCTAACAGTCTTTTAGCAAGTTTTGCTGAGTCAACGTAATAAGAGAATGAAGCACAGCCACTGAAATATTTATATCCTCAATGTGACTCTGTATTTGACACGTTTTATTTTGCTGTAGCATATACAGCAACGGACAAACTGAACTGCACTTGTGTTTGCCTCTGCTCAGTCATTTTTCAGCTACCAGCCTTAAATGTGTAACACTACACTAACCAAACTACGCTTTGCAAAACCAGACTGCACAGCACGTATTCTAATGGTGAATATATCTAAACACTATTATTTTTTCTTACAATTCAGTTGAACATGAGTGTAACACAAGATGAGCAACACTTAAACATTAGACTTTTTCGGAAATGCCTTTTTAGTGCCACGCCCCACACTAAACCCCACCCTGAACCCCCAAACTCTCCCTAATTTTGCCCTCCTATTATTTTTCATCATCATTTTGATTTTATATTCAGACTGTACGGCTTCAATTTATTTGGCCAGACCTGTAAACAATTGTTTTTTTTTACCATCTGGGAGACATTTAAGCATATTGATCTCATTACCTGGAGATGATTTAAAATGTTCAGTCATACTGGTCATCCTCCAAGCCCCTGCTAATTCTGTTCACGTCCTTAGTACATTTCATGCCAGCCCCATTGCAGCCGGGCAGCAACAGCAGACACAGTCAGATCTAGCAGGCGACTGTAATTTAGGTGACCTGGAATGTCCCATGATTATTGTAAATGCACATGTAAATCTGGACTTCCAAGGGAATAACAAGATGCAAACTAGGTATGAGAAGGAATAAGAGAATAATGAAAACGAGAAACGGTGGGAGCAAGACCAGGGAGGATACTTGCGTCATGATGAGTGTGATGGTCTAATTATTACAGTTGGTCACAAAGATCAAGTATCTTCCAGTTGCATCACGCTCACTTTGCTTACCCCCTTCTCCCAGTCTGTAAATGTGCCCAATTCAGACATCCTTCAAGTAGAGTACAAACCAACCCATTTAACAACACGCCCAACCCTACTGGTCCCAGATCAGCTTGTGTGTCAGTCAAAACCTCTATCAGTTATTGGAAAAAGCAGATTGGCTAAAGCACATACCGGTCTCGGACCAGCTAACCCCTATTCCCGCTACTTGAACCACAATGCTGGGGTATGGACAGCCACAGGGCTGAGGACAGTGTAGTCTAGGAGACGGAGGAAATCGGGTTGTGGGGGGAGCCCATCTGGGTTAGCACCTTGTCCAGCCATTGCAGGGGGCCGTGCAGATGGATCTCAATCCAGCAAGGTGTGCTGGTCACGTCCTGGCGGTGGTACTCTGCACCCCAGCCCTGGAACACGTAAGAAGCATCATGTTAGATTATCGTACAAGAGTCTGAACACAAGCGTATTTGTCGTTCCTCCTCGTCTGTGAGCTTCTTTCATCCGACCGGGGTTACCTTGACGAAGCTCATGCGGATGGTGCACATCTTGGTGAGCTCATAGACGGCCTCAAAGCCGTGGTTGACAGACTGGGCCAGCAGCTCGGCAAACTCCTGGTTGTTGAAAATCTTTAGGCTGCAGCCACTAGGGATCTTACACACGGTTGTGGGATGGAACCCATGGTGGTAGTTGCAGTTACGACTCTGGACGAAGATGCTGCTGTCACTCAGACATTCTGCATACACCTCCCCACCAACATAATACAGATGGACACCTGGGAGGAAACAGAGGAGGACAGGGGAGAGGATTTATACAGGTGTTGGTCATCTGGGGCAGCAGTGGAGGTCTGAGCTCTTCCACATCCGGCTCTCCGTTTCCCTTGGCTGGCACTTTCACCAAAAAACCGAATGACCACAAATCATCAATGTGGTCAATCTAAAATCAATGGACTCAATTTGTTATTATTGTTCCGTACTCCTCTAAATCGCAAGCATCTATTGACGACATGCATTGATCTAGTCTCGTCTGTGGCCAGTCGGTGCACTGCAGTCATCGATGGACTTCGCATACCGCACCTTTGCCAATGTGCCGCCGGGTGTTCTCAATGGTGGAGTTGCGGTTGACGTTGGAGAGCAGGCCGAGGCAGAATCGGTTGCGGTTGTTGGAGGGGTCGGTGAAGCCATCGACGAGCACGCTGGTGGAGGAAGCCTGGAACGCCTCTCCAACGCGGTTGTTGAGCTCGTAGTAAACAATGGAGCACCAGTGCTTGGGTTCCTCATAGGCCACGGGCTGCACATCTGCACAGGAAACACATCAGCAGGTTACAGGGGCAAGAGAAGCACAATGCAACAAACACACAAACACACACACACACACACACACACACACACACACACACACACACACACACACACACACACACACACACACACACACACGTTTAATCCTGTGCTTGACCTTAAAGACACCTCTGTGCAGGCCCAAGATAAGTTGTCAGGAGCCATTGAGCTGTAGATTTTATTCATCCGCAAAAACAACTTCTTCCAAATTGTCCCTGTAGCCCACAACAAATATTTACATAAAGGACCCACTGGCCACTTTTGTTTACATTTGTCCTGAGCTAAATCAATGCAGACCAATCTTAAGGCGAACTCCTGCAGATTGTCTGCCAGCCTTCACTTGAGCAGACAGACAGTCAATAGAAGGTGCCTGGCCCATTTCTCTCTCTCTGCGCCTGGTATCTTGGGTGAGCCAGTGCCAGCTGGCCTCACCCTCTCTGGGGGAGGAATAAATCATGTTTATCTAAGCGCATACTTCCCCCAAACTTCCTCTGTAGCGTGGCACTGGCTAGCAGGTGTGTTTTGTCTGCCCCGTTCCCAGAACAGGGCTACAATGGAAACGCGTTCCCCTGTACAGGATGCAGCTTGTGGAAAAGAACGTTAAAAACTCCACAAACTCCCACTTCCAGCACGCATTTCAAGAGCTCTTCCCGCCACTGCTGTCACTGTGCATGGGCGGGATAGTGTTCCAATCTCTCGACCTTGTCTGCATAATGATAACAAATAGAAAGCTTCAGTGGGTCAGGTGTGGACACATGAGACTGAAGTTTATATTCCGGCGCAATGCGAGACTAATTCACCCGCACGGTGTTAAGAGCTGCTCCCCCTCTTGATCAAATCAGTCGATATGTGACACAGAGGACAAGGGATCTGCTCTACCTTACAACCTCATGTAAGTCGACTCACCGTGCCAAACCAACGGGGCTCTACCTGATCCAGACTCACAGCAGCAGTTGCACATGATTAATACCAATGCTTGAATAAAGCAAAATTAAGAGAACACATATTTGATGGACTTTTATCACAGGACATTATCTTTTGTTTGATTTGTGTGGCCCTTAAACACTGATATTATTATCCCTACAGTGGGTACAAAGACTATACAAGCATCCCATACACGTCCTCGGTTTATTACGTATTCATGAATGCACTGCTCAGATGCGTGAGGTCAAACCTGTCATAACCACAAAGCTGAGATAGCAGCAATTATTGCAGCACATCTCAGATCTGAAAGTCGGAGGCAACTAGTGAAGCTGATCATCAACGAGGTTCAAGTCATTACCACCAGCGGAGATGACATAAGCCCCAGCTTTTACAGGGCTCATAAAAACTGCTCTGAGCCCTGTCTTAATTGGCTTTGAACCTCCCCTGAGGTTGCACCCATAGCCTGACTGTAACCATAGCAACTCCTTTCCACAGTTCTAGTTAAACTGTATCAAGATTTGGCTTCCAACTCAGCTGAAATGTTTTCCATTTGTATTTGGAAGTGTATGTGCGTGTGACCACAACAGCAAAAACACATTCACAACAGCCAGAGTTCCCATAAATCTTTGCACCTGCAGAACAAGGGGAGCAGGTGCGGAGGGCTCCATGTGGACGATATCACAGCGAGCCCAGACGGAATTAAAGGAGGGGTGCGCGTCAAGTTAATATTGACATGGTTACCTGGCCTGTTGTTAGTCTCCAGAGTCAAGGGCGGAACCAAGAGGTTGGTGTCCATTGGCTGGGGGCAGTCCTGAGTCATCGGCTCCTCGGGGGGCATGTAGGCTGGAGGGGGCGTCTCTGCATCGGGAGGGAGGAAAGAGGTTAAGAACACGTTGAACATGGAGGAAAACAGGAGGAGGTCACGCCAGTGGGAGCTGGTTCACATCAAAGTCTCACCTGGCATTTGGAATGGGCTGCTGGGCTCAGAGCTGGTCGGTGAATGTGGGAAGGTGGTGCTGCTGCCGCTTCCGGGCGAGTTTGGGTAGCTGTTGGCCGGTGAATGGGGGAAGGGCATTGTGTTGGCCTGGGCAAAGGATTCTGGGAAGGTGGCATTCTGGGGCATGTGCGGCTCGTTCTGTTGAAGTGGATTGCGGAAGCGCGGCAACATTGTGTGCTTGGCATTGAACTCGCTGTTTCTAGGTACCAACACAGGGGGCAGCACTGAGGAGAGAGAAGGACATAACAATGGTCGTCACTGAAAGAGCTTAGATAGGTCAGCAATATGCTCAAGATATGAACTTGTAGGGACGTTACAGTGAGCGATCCTTAAATGAAGTCAAACGATACATTAATGTGGCTTTTAAACTCACTGCAGATATATTTTAGTCACTACACTTTCAAAGAACTGTATCAAGCCATTTCTCTCCATTCTGATGTGATGCTTAACCCCATAGGTGATGATAGCTCAGGTGGGGTTAGCTTTCTCTTTGAGTCAGTAAGAGTCTAGTGAACACTCCCACGGGCAAGCATGGACATGTGCACACACACACACACAAACACACACACACACACACACACACAAACTGAATAAGGATTGAGTTCTTTGATTACAGCATTACAAATAAATCTCTCTCCATCTTGCTATCTGACTCTATCCACCATTCTACTCGCTGAGCGCCGATGTCCCTGCATTTTTTGAATGTCAGCTTCCAGCCTGTTGGTTTTACCCAGCAGTGTTTGGCCCCGACTCCCAGACATTCTGCTCTGAAAAAACATCTTTGAGTTGAGCCTTTCTGGAGGAATTCATCACTTGGGGGCAAATATCCTGGCTGACACGCGTGTGAGGGCCATTCAGGTGCAGCAGATACAAACCATAAATACCTGTGCGGATAAATAAAAGTTTCCGAAGGGGCCTGCGCTGCTGTCAGTGTTCCTACAGGTAGCCCACGTGAGCTGCAGTAAGCCAACGCATCAGTTTATTTAAAAGTTGTAACTACACAGGAGCGGCCTGTCAGCTGTGTTGTTTGGTCGGATGGTGAAGGGAGATTGACAGGATGTGTGTGTGTGTGTGTGTGTGTTTGTGGACAGACAGACAGGTGTTCTGGGGTTGGATCACCTTAGCCCTCTGTCTTCCACCCGCTGCTAAAACAAAAGCGTGTGAGGCAGGCAACCACTCTTTCCTCCCATTGTATGTGGGTGACTGGCTTCCTGTCCCAGTCATCTTCAGAGAAACGGTGCGCGCATACATAAGTGTGTAACTGTGTGTGTGGGTGTGTGTGTGTATAAATGAGCTCTGGCCAGCAGCACAGAGCATGCCCAAAACAAAGCCCTCATTCTCCCCCCGGCTGGAAT
>OMOT01045594.1:0-11923 GCA_900312575.1 Acanthochaenus luetkenii
CTATCGGAACGTGTATTTTCAGCAGCTGGACTCACTGTAAACCGACTGCACACGATTCACCTGTACACATGTAAATATGCTTGTATTCTTAAATAAAAATCAACAGGCTTGGATAGTTACTGCACTTATGTAGTTTAAGTTTGAAGCTGAGGCCTGAGCTGTCGTAGTTTGTCGCAGCTTTCTCATTTCAAGAGGGAATTTATTATAGCTTTGTTTTCAAAAACGTTATTCATCTTTATTTATCTATTTCGTAATCATTTAGAAAATGTACGTTTCTAATTAAGGCTCATCTTATTTTTTGTAACGTTATATGTCATAGACGAACGTGTTAGTCACTGATTCGCCTCGGAAGAGTGAGCGAAATTTCCAGAGCCTTATTAAAATATCATACTTAAACAAAACAGCGTTCATAATTATGTTTGTGTTATGCCATGAAACAGGTGTATTTATCTAATGTTTCAATAAAGCTTTGATTGAGAAACAAATATGCATTTTGTATTTTCTAATAAGAAATATTCATAAGAAATGTTTAGCAGTATCGTTATCGATTAGTCGTTCATTAACTTTGGCGACTATCTATCAAGGAAATTCCCTAGAATTTGCAACCCTAGTGTGTATATGCTTTAACAACCAAAGTAAATATTCACCACATATATGCCGCCATGCTGGCCATCATGGATCTTGTTGTGTCTGACAATAGGGCAGCTGTTTGTCCTAATCTGGATTCCCGCCAAGGCATTACCGTAAATGTCGTTTCCTTCGATGAGGCCTCTGCCATCACCAAAAATGTAAACTCCACCTTGGTTACCATTAAAAATGGCATTGCCCCTGTATTTGGATAAAAACAGAGCATTTTAGAACCAGATACATCTGTACACTGGCCAGCCTTCAATTCAATACCTTTCGCTTCACCCGTCACAACGAGGCCACACTGACCTTATTGTTGGGTCGCTGTTAGAGGTGATCCATACTCCAGCAAAGTTGTTTGCATAGATCTTGTTTTCGATGAACTGTCCGCGGCCCTTTTCATGCACGTAGATGCCCCCAGTCTGGCCATGATGGATCTCACAGCGCACCACCGTCGGATTTGCATACGCCTTCACCTCAAAGCCTGCTATACGGTTCCTATGGATGTTGCAGCTCTCAAAGTAACCCTGGAAATAGAGAAAGGAATAGAAAATGATGTTCAACCAAATACCTTTGTCCATGAGCAGTGACTGATTGACTGAAGGAGTAAAACCTGGTTTATCCAAACTTTATGACAAATCAGTTATAGTGAGCAAAACATTTACGGAAAACACTTTGGTTTGTGAATAACTGTCAGAACATTCTTACACACATTTGCTGTACGTACATTAATGTTTCATATTTTGAATAAGTGGTACAGAATTTAAAAACATTTCAGTGTGCAAACATTTAATTCTCCCAAAAAGCATCCATTCAAGTAAAGTGCAGGTAAGAGTGGCGATGCCTACACGGCGAGCAGTTGCATACAAGAACAGATCAAGACGGTTTAAACGCAATTGGGGCCACAAGGCTTCATAAATGGAAAATGTACATCAGAAAATACTTGCTGATGCAGACTAGGGATGCCCCCCGAAACCCGGTTCTAAATGGGAACCGGTTCTAAATTAGTAAAAACCGGAGTATTGATAAGATCTGACGTTATTGGTTCTGCTATCATTAGGTACTCGAGAAATTATGGAGTGTCCCCCACAATATATCACTGTAAACATAACTATGTAATTTACTATACTATAATATTACACAATGACAGCACTTGCGATGATTATAGAAACTTAACAGCGCGTTGTTACGTTTCAAAAGATTGTGACCTTCCTGGATTGTGCCTTCCTGGAACTGGGGAATTTCCCACCTCGCAGTGAAACTATGACGCTTGAGTGACGCATTTTGGATTAAAAATAACTTTGAAATTGATACTTGCCAAAGGGCATCAATACCAAATGAGTAGCATCTGTGTATCCAAGTATCTATACCAGTTTCGATCCGCCCATCCCCAGTGGACATTCCTTTCCCAATTTAGCCGCATCATCAGCAGATGGTTACTGTAAAATGATGGAGGCTAAACGGTCCAGATTACATACAGACCCTCGCTCGTGATAAGAGCTGATGATCCATCGCATAAAATGTTTTTCTGGTTTTGAATCAATGGAATATTTAGCACGACTGAAAACTGTTGTTTAACAGGCAAAAAAATGCAACAGAGTTTCATTCTGTGTCACACTGCTCCGTGCGTTTGTTATTCCAGTCCACGTGTGTGTAAAGCGGGGTCGGGAATGACGTAAAATACAGCCGTAAAGCAGTTCTGCTGCTTTTTTTGCGATAGAGGAAAATATCTACAATAGAAATGTTTCTATCGCAGCACGATATATATCGTCATATCGAACAGCCCTACTTCAGGCTAGCAGCTAGAGGAAGGATAATAATAAAAAAAGAACCAATGAGAGTATCGATAAAGTACCGAACCGATAAGCAGTATCGATAAGAGTAGTAGTATCGATAAAATCCTAACGATACCATCCCTAATGCAGACTTTATAGCTTGACAAATGCATGACAAACGTTTCTAGGATACACAGGATATAGACGTCATTGTAGTTAAGGGGCATAGATGTGATAATGAGGTTGCAGAATACCTGTGCAAACGTACAGAAACTCTGAATTGTCCTTAGTGATATTTCACTTTGGTACATTGACAATGTTCACTATATTCACATTTGTAGTGAGCCTCTGACCTCAGATTCCTTTGGAAAGTGTATTTGCTGCACTTAAACCATTTTCTCAGACTCAGACTATCAATTATTCCAATGAGGCAAAATCACTTTTTGAAAACATGACAGAACACAGAAATGATTGGGCACTTAGTATGATTTTCAAACTGGAAAAAGAATGACATAAAAAAATAAAGTAAGGAAGTAGCATCCCTATGGATAAACAGGACAGCCAATCCGTGGCCAACTGCTCACAAAGTCAAACAGTCTTGTGTGCCAAAAACTACAAACCAAAGTCAAATATCACTTCAAGGGTTTTACCTGAATATGCTGACGATAGCCAACAACAGATATTTTGACAAAAGCAGCAAAGACAAACACTAGTGAGTTTTAGCTTACCATGCCATGGTCAAATGTGAAAACACCCACGTCTCTGCCATGGTGGATGTGATTCCGTCTGATGATGGGGTTGCCATGGTTTTTCACCCAGATCCCAGCCAGCGCATTGTTTGAGATCTCATTGTCTTCGTATATTCCCTGAAAATGCACAGCATTCACGTTAGATACAACTTTATTATTATTACAAGCAAGCCAGAACTGGGAGTTTACAACAAACATGTTTTTTAAATGTACAAATTTCAAGTGGCCACGGATATGTGAATGTAGACATACAAGCAAGTAGTTTGTGTTCATTTCAACAATTTTAAGCCTCTCATCATTTTCATGTCCATGTCCTTTTTCAAAGTTTGCTTCAACAATTTGTTTTATTTAACCACCAGCTTGTTTTTACTTAACACTTTAAGTGCATACAGGCTGAGCTGAAGGATGTGTTAGCTTATGGGCTTGCTGCAGGGAGGCTAATTGCTAGCAACTTGGTAGCAAAGCACATAAATGCAAGAGATGGATTCTGTTGATCCTGTTCCAATTAGCAGCTGTCAAGGCATGAGAACTATTGTAAAATAATAAAAATGTTGACATGGGAGAAAGGTGTAAATTACGTTACCTGTGCATGGTCGGTGATGTAAAGGCCGACATTTTCGCAGTCACTGATGTTGCAATGCTTTATTGTGGGACAAGCACCCTGGCCACTAACACAGACAGCCGATCCGACTAAAATAAGCAAAGGATCAATATTCAGTAACCAATATCTATGCCAAAATATACAACATTCTTCTAATATGATGGAAAAAGTCACTATCAGCGTTGACACTTTCAGTAGTCAGAACATGGATTCTAGCTATGTCAAGATACAGAGCAAAGGAGGGCAGCAGGTATCACTTTATTTTGATAGTCCACTGTTGACTCAACAATGAATCAATAGATATTCAACAGTGCATCAGCTGACTGTCAACAAGACTTATTTCAACAGAACATCCGCTTGGTATTTTCACATGACCAACAAATGTTCAACAATGTAATTAATGTCAACTACCTGTACGTTGATTGTCAAATTTCTATCAATAGACTGTTGGTAGACTGTCAACAACTTAGGTCAAGGTTAAGTTTAGGAACATAAAAAACTTGGTTAGTTAGGGTAATATAACGGCAATTGACTCATGAAACAATTACGTATGTAGGAATGCGTTTCTTCCTAGCTGATACTCAGTGGATTAAGTCTGTTGATTAGCACTTGAGATGCCCCTCACAGTCTACTAGTGGGTGGTTGAATATATGTTACTTGTCTGTTGAGACAAATCTTGTTTACAGTCAACTGACATGTTGTAGAGTCAAAAGTGGACTTTCAAAATAAAGTGTTACCGAGCAGTATTACCTGTGCAAGTGCTGCGTATGATGCAGTGATCAATGATGGGGCTGCAGTTGACTGTAATCTCCAAGCAGTGATGTGCATTGTGGTGCTGGGCAGATTTGTCATCGGGATTGAACTACAGGACACACAAAAATGTATCAATAATTGTGATAACAGTAACTACGACTACCAATAATTCTCCCCCCAAATGGGTGGATGCGCAGGTTAACAATAAAGATTCTTCAAAAACAGCAGGATATGCATTGTTTAAATAAAAAAAAGGTAATCTCACCCTTATGGTCATATATCCAACATAGGCATCCTCTGAGCCTTCCATGAAGACAAATGTAGAATCTCTGGTGTTCTCAATGACCACTTTGTCAGCTACTTTTCCAGGAGCTATGAATTGAGCGTAATGGTTAAATTGGAGACTAAATCAACCACATGCACAAGGAAACGGGATGACGACTTCAGAGACATACCGGCTCCGATCATTGTGATGGGCGACTCAATGTAGATCCATTCATCTGTGTAAATACCAGAGTGGACGAATATCAGACCATCAAAGTGGGCCTCCTGACCTCCTCCAAGAGCATCCTCAATGGTGTCATAGTACTAAAGAAAACATGAGCAGTCAGGTGAATGACTTTGGAGCATTAAAATGGAAACAAACTAAGAAATGCTTTAAAATAAATAAAGTAAAATTAACTTACAAGCATGTTCTCCCTCCCTTTGTATCTTGCAGCATTACTGTAGAAGTGTTCTGCAAAGCCTGGCTTAACATGTGCTCCTTTATACTGTAAACAAAACAATATACATATTAATCACATAAATTATTTATACACTAAATAACACAGCAGAGAATATACATAGGGAACATTTTCTCAAATCAAAGATATTGGTATGACATTACATCTTGAATGACATGGGGAAAAAGCAATCACCAGCAACATGCCTGAAACATTGTTGTGCAGGGATCACAGCCCCCAAAGGTCAATGTATCACAGGGAATACAATTTAAACACAGTTCATTTCTACACCCTGCATACTGAATGTCAAAATGATAGCCTTATGAATATGAACGTTTCAAACATATAACTGACACCTACAGGTTTCAAAGCACTTCAAGAAAGTGTTACTAAAAATGATTTATTATACAGTTAGGTCTTTTTCTAATCATGACATTATACCATAAAACACTAACCAAGTAGAATAACAGCTGTAACATAATGTATGTATCATATTCATCCCTTTCAGATTTGGCAAACATTGGACGTTCTGGTATGCCATCTCATATTAACAAGGAACCAGGGGAAGCATGTGAATGAATCGAGTTGCATCAGCTTCTTGGCACACCTCCTTTATTTGGGGTCGAAAAATTGGAAAGACTCATTTGCCACCTCTAGTGTAAAGTAAACACAACTGTACTGCTACCATGAAGGCTATGGTAACTAGCAAGGAAAGTCAAAGACATGCAAATATATGTGTTTGTGTAGTGTAGTGTGGTGCATGGTGTGATGTACTATGTATATGATGCATGCAATGTATACTTGTATGGGGGCGGCAGTAGCTCCGGAAGTAGAGCTCCCGCCCCGCAACTGCAGGGTCGGCGGTTCGAGTCCAGCTCCTCCCGGGAACAATCTGTCGTAGTGTCCTTGAGCAAGACACCTAACCCCAAATTGCTCCCGTTGAGCAGGTTGGTACCTTGCATGGCTGCCTCCTCCAACGGTATGACATGTAGGTCGCTTAATGTAATGTGTAAGTCGCTTTGGATAAAAGCGTCTGCTAAATGCTGTAATGTAATGTAATGAAAGTGCAATATACCAGTTTCATTTGCCTCACACTCAGATGTTCCAAATGTGAACTCAAAATACTTACTGTTACAGTGGAAAAACTAAATGCTGAATAAATGGTAATAAATGAATATCAGATGTATGCCAGATCTTTAGGCTGTGAAGAAGACTTTAGTGAGGTCGCTGACTAAAACATCAAATTTAATGAGAGCAGCAGTAAATGAGTAGGCAAACAGGAGGTTCCATACCAGCTGCTGAAAACTTTCCTTCCACGGGTTTGGCTGTTCATACTCTTCTGGGTTTATCTGGAAGAACTTCCCTGCCTCTGGGTGCATCATGGGTCGTGTGTATTCAAAAACCTCCATGTATAGCCTCTTCCTGAAATATAAAAAGGCACAGAAACATTAAGACTATCCTTATCTCACTTACAGTGCATCAGGATCTTACTCTACTGGAGGTGTGCCCCGAAATATAGTCCGGGTGAACAAAATTAAATTTTACTTGGGATACAAATTGCACCACAAAGACAGCATGTTAAGACACACGACTATCTTATAATGCAGGTCATTCCATCCGTCTAGCCTCAGCTACAACTTTAGAAGGCTGCGCACCTTGTTTAGCCTCTCGCTCTTCTCTCGCTCTCTTCTCATCCGTGTCCGAGTTCCGGGTATTCTGGCTCAAACCGCCAGTGCCATCAAAGTGAAGTATAATGTTTCGCTTGTGTCATCATTCTAAGAATCAAGTTATTTGTGCTAATATTAGCCTACGTTGCTGCAGGTAAACAAATTCAGGATGCTCTCCTAGATCGTTTTGTAAACAGACGTCACTTCACGCCCCCCTCCCCTGACACATATTCCTCCGCGGAGCATAGAAATCAATCGCCAATATTGATTTATAACTTTTAAATTGTAGGGTGACTTTGTAAAATCTGTCCAGGGACTACAGGTGAAAAATAGCTTCTTGGCTAACTCTGGCGCATTTAATTAATGTGCACTGTCCCTGTTAAATAAACCAATAAATAAATAAAGGTCCAAGCCATGCCAAGCACGTAAACATTTTCGGGTTGCGATACATTTCACACGAGAGCATACTGAGACCTGTAAGAACACACACTGAGCCTCCCGTCTTGGAAAAACACATTTATTGTAGTTTTTCCAAAGTAAATATTGCCCGGTTTACTTCTATTGTAGCCGAGTGAGAGCCTACAGGAAAACTGTAGAAAGCTCAATACTGAACCGAACAGTGAAATGATGGGTCTCTACGTGTCATTTGCATGGTAGAAAGTCAGCAAATATGGTCTACGGTCCAAAATAGCAAACGTATCCTTTAATTCTTCCTGACAACCAGAGGCAGTGTTTAATGCTGGACAATATCATCCCATGCACATGTAGGTTTGAAAAACAATACCGACAATATTATGCCTGTTAGCTGATAACGTGGGGCAGGACGCTCCTGTCATATATAATCAGGGAATCTGATCTTTTCTATCGTCTTGCAGATAGGAACATGCAGTTTCAGTAGGTCGAGGGGCTTCGCTCTGTGTGGGAGTTGTCCTATGACAATGCTGTGGTCGTGCGCACCATGACAGTGAGGTTTCAGTGTAACACAGACTACATATGGAATCAATATAATGCAGGGTACTTAATGTATTTAACAATAACTGACATACAGAATAAATTCTACGCTGAATTTAGCCTAAGTGCCCTATTGACAATTTGAGAAGGGGGGGCATCTACAATGATTCTATTGCAAGCATAAATTAAGAGCTCAAATCTCCTTTTTGCCCGTTCAAACTCAAATTGGTCGCCAAAAACTAATTTTGTGCAACAATCTCAAATGAAAGTCATAGCACAATAAGTTGTAAACAAGTAGCTACTGGATTGATTGTTATCACAACGGCCCACAAAAAAAATATTAACCTCTTCCACCCGTCCGTCGGGCTTAAGGGGTTAAATTAGGCATTTATTGGGGTAAAAAAGGGAAATCAGCTGTTACGTCATATATACACACAGCGCCAAGAATAATACAAGGCACTAAAGAGTTCAAGAAGATACTGAAGAAATATCATAAAATGCTACATCACTTTTTTGGGGGGCAAAGCTGTGATTTTATCAGATTGCCAATTTACAATTGTGCCAGTACTAATGTTCCCAAAATCAAGCTTCTCTAACAACTGGCTTGTGATTTAAACACATTTCTGACCTTGGAAATACCCAATCAGAATTTCAGAACTTTCAAGGATGTAAAGCAGCTGTATTAAAACTAAACATTGAGCCACGATGAACACAGTCCTAAGACCAACAAGTCTCACCAGAGGATGGGGTCATTGGCCAGCTCACTGAAGCGCTTGCATACACATGCAGCACGGCACAGGTCCTGCTCCAACAGATAGGAAAAGATCTTCAGCACCACCTCATCTGGAAGCTTCTCCTGCAGATACTGCTCTGCTGGAGCTGCTGGGAGGACAAAGGAATAACCATGGAATTAGAATAAAAATGTGAGAATGGGAACTAGAGCTCTGGGGGATTATGAAGCAGCATCCATATGTGTTTAAAACAACATCATGTGGAATGTTCAACCAAATGATGCCTTTGGTAACACATTGGCTTTTTGACTCTCATGCACTGCCGTCATTCGTTTTAGTTCTGTCTGCCTCCCCTTTCAAGTTGTGTATTATACAGTTAATATTGCATGATCACTTTAGTGATATAAATGCATCCTTATGGAAAAGACACATCAAGTCATATCTTAAATAATTGCTAGATGTTCCTTCATTACCTGGTAAATCTTGACACTTTCCTGCAAGTCTGGGGCGCTTGGCTCTATGCCCAAAGTTGTCTGTGGTTGAAGTGGAAGCACCCTGAAGACAAATAATTGTGTATCAAAAATCTGTGGAAACATGTAAACTCCTTTGGGGGTTAAAGAAGTTGTGTGTCATCAAATTCAATATTTATCATTTGGGTATACATATTACATTTTGAACAACTCCTGTTAGTTTTTTCAATATTTTAGCACTTCTTATTAGTGATGATTTTGTCAAATGTACCTCCATGTTGGTCTTTGTCGGACACACTGTTCTCTTGGGTAATAGAGACTTTCTTCTAAGTTGGTAGGGACTATTCTGAGCTCCTGGACCGGATTCTTCTGCGACCATATCTGCAGGAACGTCCTCATCTGGAAATGGGGGGAAAAGAAAACATCAAGAACTTTGGACACGATTCACATTACTAATCCAAAACACTGTTAATACTTGAGAAACAGAACATGTGCTTTTGATATGTTGCTCGCAGGATATGCATTCTCTCCTCAAGACCCATCACATATGATGTAGCATTTGAAGACCACAAATTAGAAGTTATCCTCCAATTGGACTTTCTTCAATTAGCACTCAAGAGAGTATTTGCTCGCTTGCTGTGTGGTATAAAATTATCTGCTGTGGAACCCTGAAGCATGCATTGCTTCCTCTGCAGTACCATAACTTGCATGCATGTTCTCTTATAGTTACACCACATTTATGCTATACAAGTATTGAGGGCTACATTGTCCTGTGAAAAACAGCTAACAAACCAACATGTTGTGTATTTTCTTTCTACAAAAGAGCACAATCTTTATAAGTTATTGACACAATACTACAAATACCTAATGCATGTAATGCACGTGTTGAGTAAAAGATGTGCATTTAAACCACCAACTGATCATCGTCCATAGATGAGTTTTCCAACATACATTTGTCAGTAATACACCACAATGCATTGTAACAACAGGTTTCCAGAAGCAACTGACAATATAGAATTTATCAAGGTTACAAGATGAAAACCCAGGACAAACAATGCAACTGTGTTAATTACCTGCTTTGCACTCAACAGATTAATTACAGATCCTACCAAGAGCGGGATTCAATCAACATAAAACATCCAACAGTAAAATCTACCTTCAGTTAAGACATAGGTCTATTAATAAGTCCTAATCACCATGGCATGATGAGTTCATAGCTATCCCAAATGTGAGATGCAAACTCTGCTCGTTGCTCTGGTTGCAAGAATGACTCTCCCAGGCTACTAACTAAACATGTAACCATTACAAACATGATCTGTATAACCAACTCACCCAAATAAAGCAACGTCTCAAGAAACACATTTAAGGCCAGGGGCGTACCTCAATTGTACAGTGATGATTACATATATCGTAGGATATAAAATGGGCTAAGATTTTAAAACACTGCTTGGACAAGACGTAGGTCAAAGATAGCCCCATGAGAAGAAGCGGTGTTGCCAACCATCATGAAACTGCCAGCTGAGCTACATTGTTTGTAACCCATACTATGGGTGGAAGATAGCAGGTGTTATGGTAGTTAATCATTGTGTGAATACATCCGAGATAGGAAGGAGCATCCTAAAAGCAAGTATAAAGTCCTTAACTGTGTTTTCTATGTTGACAATCACTCGCTGTTATTGGAAAACAAAAATGAAGAGCCAACCTCTGACTGCCATCCTGTTGATACTGCGAGATCCAACTGAGGAGGTTTTGGATCAAACATTAGCCATCATTCGTCCAGCTGATAATTTAATAATAATTTATCCTTTCGTTGTCGCACACATGCACAGAGCACCGCACACACCTAGTGAAATTATTCTCTGCATTTGACCCATCACGGTACTTTGAATCAAGTTCAGCGACTATTGTTGATCACTGTCCCCCAAAATGACTGGGTCTCTAATAACACACTAGCTTTTAGCCATGCCAACCGTGATTTTAGAACAGTGTTTACGTTGAAAAAATGAGCACAGGTGTTCAACCGACCAGAGAGGAAAACAACAGACGAATAAAATGTGACTATACCTAAGTGCACGCATCATATTGGTACTAACCTTCCCTTAGTGGTGATAAGGATTGGAGAGCTGAAGCTTTTCAGCCGACAGAACACACCATTTGCTAGCCAAATATGCTAATAACAGCTAGCATTAGCTAGCTTAAGTTAATATGCTACGATAGCAGGCAAAACCACTTTGAGTAGCTAACGTTATCTTTCCTTACGTTTGGCACCAGTGAATGAAGTCAACCGCTATCTAGCGTCAGTGGTTTTCGTCACTAACATAATATTAGTTGGCGGACTAAAAACACACAGAACAGCGATATGAGATCAGGCAAGCAAAGGAAGGTCTGAGTCGGGGCAAAAAGCAAGCCAAACAAAGCGCGGCCTGAGCGCTAGGTACGGGCACCGAAGCCTCCGTGTTTCCTGCGTGTCCAGCCAGGGTGCAAGGCTGGCCTTACCGACTGTTATTCACAAGGGCCACCCTTATCATTACGTACGCGCCACCTTGATAAACATGCCGCAGTACCAGGCAGTGAACAAAACTGTGTAATGCATTCCGTCCGTACGCCAGCTGCCTGACATAGCCACCTACTAATGCTAACGCTAGCTAGTTGGCGTTACCTCTTTCCTGTTGGTTCCTCTCCGGCTGCACCGGGCGCGGCCTCGACACTCGCCTGGGTCTTCTGCTACTTGCTCTGACGGAGTTCATTTGGGGTGTTGTTAATCTTGAAGAAATGTCCAACCCTTCACAGCAGTGGAGACGACGTTACGCACATTGTCTAATAGGTGGTTTTCTTTAGCATTGCGCAATCCACCACCGTTCCCCGTGACTCCAGAGA
>OMOT01045616.1:2279-17726 GCA_900312575.1 Acanthochaenus luetkenii
AGGAAGACAAGATCCTCCTTCTCGGGATTTCAATGCAAGGATCACAAGCTCTCGAAAGGCACTTTGGGTAAAGAGGGTGTTGGGAATACCAACTCCAATCGAGTCCTCTTACTATCTTATTGTGCTGAACATGAACTTGTTATCACTAATACCCTCTTTCGCCAGAGGGATATCCCTCTTGTCTACAACACGCAAAGTACTGACACGGATATTGGCCAACCGATTACTGCCACTGTCAGAAGAGATCCTCCCTGAGTCACAATGCGGCTTTCGTCCTGCCAGGGGAATCTCCAACATGATTTTTACAGCTTGTCAGCTACAGGATAAATGTCGGGAACAACATTACATTACATTACATCATTTAGCAGACGCTTTTGTCCAAAGCGACTTACAATAGTAAATTTTTGGTCAACATTAGTCAGACCAACTATATAACGCAGTCTTTCATCAGCTAAACACTTCAATAGGAACAAGTAGCATAAAACACTTCAGTAGGAACATCTACTGTACATGGCATTCATCGACCTCACAAAGGTCTTTGACTCTGTGAACCGGGCTGTCCTCTGGTGTGTCCTCTCCAAGATCGGATTCCCAGACAAATATCTCAAGATCTTGCATCTCCTGCACGAGGACATGACTGCAATGATAATTGCCTTGTGAAACGGCCCCCATCAGAGTGGACACTGGTGTCAAGCAGGGCTGCATCATTTCACCAACCCTGTTTGCCATTTTCATTGCAGCCATCCTCCACCTCACCAGCCAAAACCTATCTAAGGGAGTCAAACTCATGTACAGGACCGATGGCAGGCTCTTCAACCTCAACAGGTTTAAGGCAAAAAGCAAAGTGCTCACCTCTACCATCATGGAGCTCCAGTATGCAGATGACAATGCCCTAGTTGCTCTCAGTCTGAAGCGGACCTCCAGAGCATCTTGAGTGCCTTTGCCAGAGCTTACTGGCTTCTGGGACTTGATCTAAACATCAAGAAGACTCAGATTTTACACCAACAAGCACCTGATGAACCCTCCCAAGCCCCCACAATGTGTGTGGACAACAACATCTTGGAGAATGTGGATCACTTCGCCTACCTTGGCTTCTTTCTACAAGAGCTGTCATTGATGCTGAGATTCACCACCATATAGGGGGAAGATAGGCGAACTAACATCAGCATCTTGGAGGAAGCCAACATCCCCAGCATCTCCACAACCATCACCCTGCACCAGTTACGATGGACGGGCCATCCACAACCATCCACAAATGCCCCCATTGCAACAGAACCTGTGGATCATGGATCAGCCTTTACAGCCACCTGAAGACCCACAAATGACCAGACCCACCAACAGGAGGACAATCATACTCGACTTCGAGTGATCGGCAATGATGATGGCGCGTGTGTGTGTGTGAGTGTGTGTGTGTTTTGTGTGGGAGAGCAGGGGAACCTCTGACATCTGTCATTAAAAAAAAAAGGATCTACAGGTGAACTCAGTGTAAGACTGATCAATGCAACAGCAAACACACACAAAGCGGCAGGTTATTCTAGGGCGACCTGCTGTGAACTGCAGGATTACAAGATAGTGACCACAGGGGATTGTGGAGCGATGGAGGGGGGAGGGAGTGGGTGGTTGGTGAAGCAATAATGCAAACAGGAGTATAAGCTGATGATCATTGTATCTACAAAAGAATATTGTACCTCATTCTGGAACGCAGTTCATAAAAAGTTAAGAAGATATTTCTTCTTAATCCCCTTACGAAGTAAGACAATTCTGGCATTCCTGAATGGTTTCTTATCTGGGATTCGTTCATAGCTTAGTTCACATCAATTCTACATCCTCGGATTTAAATAATAATAATAATAATAATACTAATAATACTAATAATACTAATAATAAATATTTGTATCATTAACAATTACGTTTCACATTTATGGTCATGATTCTACAAGGCATCGTGATGTCCCAACCCTGAACTCACAGGACGAAGATAAGGAGACCTTCAATGCCGTCCTGGACCGGGTTCTATCAAACATCCTGAAGGAAGACAAGATCCTCCTTCTCGGGATTTCAATGCAAGGATCACAAGCTCTCGAAAGGCACTTTGGGTAAAGAGGGTGTTGGGAATACCAACTCCAATCGAGTCCTCTTACTATCTTATTGTGCTGAACATGAACTTGTTATCACTAATACCCTGTTTCGCCAGAGAAACAGGGTCAAAACCTCCTGGATGCCTCCCCGATCGAAGCGCTGGCATCTCATAGACTATGTGATTGTCAGGGCCAAGGATCACAAAGATAACAACATCACTAGGGCCATGACCTGCACGGACAACTGCTGGACAGACCACCGCCTCATCCGTTCTACAATGACTATCCAGTTAATGCAGAAAAGGAGGACACTATGATGTCCTAAAATAAATAAAAGCACTACACGAACACTGTAAATGGCAATGAATAAATAAATAAGCACTAAACTCAATCGCGTGGATATAGCCATAGTGGAATAGAATGGACACATCTACATTCTGTACATAAACATGAATATCCATAACTACAATATATCATATGGGCCTACAAAATATAGATAGGGCCTATCAAAATCCACAAGTAGTCTACTCATGTATTTAACTCAACTCTACAATTTAATCTGCTCTCAGCACATCCCATTCCTTTCATGTAGGCTATATATTTCACATTTTGTATTAATTACGCTGACCACATTTCGGCCTCTCTGAGATATTCAAAAGATACTCAAAGACGTTTTGTACTTGTTATATATTTATTTAAACTATGCATCTTCTGTACAACATGAATAGAAAATGCAGCTATATAACAATATATCTCTATAAGTCTTAGACTCAACTTATCTATATCTAATAGTAATACTAATATAAATAATATAATTATAGCCTCAAAAACAGATGTTCATTTAACAAACAAAAAAAGAGAATTTTTCTTCAAACTTTAGTTTTCTTCAGTCTTGTCTGCCTGTCCATATTTTTCTGAAGAGCTGATCTTTCCCAGCAGTTTCCGATTGCTCACTTATGGAACAAAAACCAATATTAAAAAGTATAATTTTCGGGGGAAATGGTTGGTGGAACAAGTAATGCAAAACCCCGGACATTTTAAAGAATTCATGTTTAAAAACCTGGACACATGTTTTAGGACCCAAAAAAAGGACGTTTGGTCACACTAGTATTAATAGTCCATATACTGTCTTGTTTTCTATTGTTATTTTCTTATTGTTGGTTTTCCATGGTTGGTTTATTTTTTTACCTTGCTTAGTGTGACATTGTAAGAGCCAGTGGAAAAACATTCCACTGCTCATCTTACTGGTTTGACGCTGCAAGTTACAAATAAAACAATTCTGTGTGCACACGGTCCTGTGGTTGCATGCCCTTATAAGGAGCTGGCGGGGCGTTTATGTATGCAAATTCAAAATACAGGCTACTGCTACGATGGGCATTCTTAAATCGAAAGGCAGAGGTGAGGGAAAACATTACCTGAGGTTCACATAATAACAACACAGCTCCAGAAAGCAATTAAAATTATGAAATGATCCTGAGCACACCGCTGAGCCTTTGTAAACTCTCTGTCATTGTGTGTGTACACCTCACAGCACATGACTGATTTGGTAAAGTAAGCTTTTCAGCACTGGTGAATGTGAGAGGGTGTGCTGGAGTCAAAGCTCATGAGACTTTCCAACATTGAGGGAGTACATGAGCGGTGGGGGGTGGAGCGATGTGTTCTGCCCATTGTGTATGTGAATGGCAATGTGTCCAATCCACAATAGCTCTTAATCCCAAAATCCAGATTCTGAGCCAATTACCCGTTGCAACATAGCACACGCTCCGCTGAAAACTGTCAAATGGAATTATAATAAGCGAAATACTAGGGGAATATACATTAAAACCTATTCTTCGGTTAGGGAGGGTTCTTCCAATAAGGGTAGAAGGTGTCTATTAAGATAATGGAGGGAAAAGTGTGATGAGGGAGTGTGCTGAGGGAGTGTGAGGGTGCCAGGCAGTTTAATCCCTTGTCAAGGGTAATTAAAGATCGTTAATGTGTGAGCTCGCCTTAGGCAGCAGAGAGTGAGACGAGTGTGAGACGATTAAAGACAGACAGGGAGTTATGGTTCACAATACTGTCTTGGATTTAAAAGGAGTGCAACACATACCATTCAACAGGACCCCCATACAATCTAGCACACACATTTTCCTGTGGCTGAAGAGGTTTTTGGAGTGAAAAACACTATTTGGATTGTCCACCGATACTCAACTAACTCAGGTGACAAAAAGTAGATGTTCAACAAAGTGTCACTTACCTATTTGGTCCATCTCTACGCTATGTAACCTTAACCCTGACCTTAGCCTAACCCTGACCCCAACCCCATTTTTTAAACTAAACCCAACCCTAACCTGACCAAATAAAGTGTGAAATGAAAAAATCTACCTGAAATGAAATTCAGCCTCATTAAATCAATCCTGAGCCATTCTGGCTGTGAATCGCATACCTACTGTTATCTGTCAAAACAGATAACAGTAGGGGATCTAACAGTGTGTAGGAAATGCAACATTTTGGGCTTGGAACTAATGATCTGACAAACAGACCGAGTGGGACTCCTGCCAACGAGGGTGAAAGTAAAAGTGATAAGGGAGGCTTGGTGAGGGACCTGCGCGCCACCAGTCTGGTTCAGCACTTACGCCTTAACAAGCCTTCTTGGTTTAAACTGCTGGCCTAGTTATCCTGTTCTGTAAATGCCCGCTAAGCTCTCTGTCCACACAGTGCAGGAGCGCTTAATGCTCTCACAACTACACAACACACACACATTCCCATCAACTCACACACATACCTCCCCACACACAAACACACCCAGGTCTCTCTGTCATTCTCCCTTGCTGCGGGGGAAGCAGAGTGACAAATGCCATCTCTGACAATCTGACAGGAGCTCCAGGGAGGAAAATATGTGGTGGAAACCGAGGGGCCTGAGCAGAGAGGGCATGAGGGGGAGTCCATGAGAGCAAAGGACAACACATCTGTAGTGCAACAGCCAGGAGATAGAGGGGTGAGTGCACGTTGGTGTAGCATGTGATGTGTGTGTGCCTCACTCCTGTTCTACACCGGACACGTCTCCGTCTATCGCAACAGAAACACATTTTAATCAATGCTGCGGTCTACAGGCTTGCATTTCAGCTCCGTCACACGCGCGTCATTGTGACCCTGCTGCATCTTTTTACGCTTCAAGTCTATTTTTTCTTTTTTTATTACACGCATAACACGCACCATGTAAAACCCACTGCATAGGCGTGTTAACCATTTTAATACCAGTATTTTGGTGTATTTTTTCTATTAACACTAGAAAGTGCATGGGCTGGGGTTACGATTTAAATTTTAAATGTGTGTGTGTTCATATGAAAGTACTCGCTTGTGTCACTTCTTGAGTTTATTTTGCAGATTGCAGTTTTAGTTATACAAACATTTATTGGAGGCAGAGCTGCTCTGGACGCAGATATAATCTTATTGGTTGAGTTAAAGGGGCAATAAGTAATTTAATACTTTTATCGACACCAAAGGAATTGCAATAACATCCACAATTCTCTGACACAGCTTACAGTGGCCTGTAATTGACAAAAATAATGAATTCTCACAATAGCTAGCTAATTAGAGCAAACATTTAACAGAAATGTCTCGTGAAGAGGTAGTATATCATGCAAAATACAGACATAATAATAACAGTTAGTTTTTTGGCTTGAAAAATAATAACTAAACTCCAAATCTGTGTAAAGCCTGACATCTAATGGTAAAAAGCATGCTGCCGAAATTGGCATCTGCTATTGGCTGATCTTTGGTGCCAGGCGATGTAACCTTCTATAGAGTACAACAGGTGGTGACATCAGCTGTTAAATGATGCTGTAATCAAGTTTCCCAGTTGTAGAACCTCACATAACATAATGGTCTGGTGTCAAAAACCCTCTGAATGGAAACCCAGATTCAGAGTCAGAAAATGTGTAAATATTGTTATTGTGTTATAAGTATTTCATGGTCATTATATTTTAGAATGTTTGTTGAAAGCACTTTTTTGTAAAACATATTATTATTACTTGCTGCCTAGCCTATATTCCATGCAGCTGACGTTCGCTGCTATTTTTTACTTAAGCTACATGCTCAGCTGTCGCACAGTTACACCGAATGAAATTGTCCCCGGATTCGCTCCAAGAAATCTCATCCAGTGCAATATTCTCATTGTGATATGACTTTGACTGAGTCAAACTGGTGGGTCGATATGAGACGCAACCTCCATTATCACCTTCTAAACTGTTGACTGGCCAGACCTGTAAGGGGCCACCATTGGCATACACATTTTCTTTATAGTGAATAAGCTAAGCTAGAAAATGCCATACTTACCTTATTATGGCAAGAATGTATTTTTATTTGTCACAATGAACACTGTCAAACTGCAGACAGGGCATGTTTGGACAGTGACAGGAGAATATCTATTTAGTTTATTCTAATTATTTTTGGCATTTGCTCATTTAATAGCTTTGGAGAGTCGTTGTTTAAACGCCTGGGGCCTCATTGCCCAGTAATTGCTTTGTCCATTTATCAATCATGTAGAAATTAGTCTATTTAACTGTGTTCTACGGGTATGGGGAAAGGTAGGTTGCCTAGAGAATCAGCCCAGTAGTAAAGCCCATCCAGTCAAAACACAAGCATCTGAAGGATCTATGAAGATTTCAGCTCCAGAAAGCACCATTCATTGTAAAAACGGATACTTTCCAGTGAGTTAGACAGATACACTCATGTGTGACCAACATAACGAATGCTCATGTGGTAGTTATGAGACACACACACAAACAGACATCTGTTGGTAGCAGGTGTGTCAGTGGACTGGGATACTGAACAATATTCAATTATAGGCCAATCCCTTTCTAAGCTCCCTGTGTGACAGAGACCTACTTCCTATTGTGTATTAGTATTTCACACTAATGAATGCTGTAATCCAGAGATTGCCTGGGAGAGCTGCACATATTTCCTTCACGACTAATTACTAGCCACCATGACATGAATTGAAGAGCTTCGTGACAGGCAGCAGGTCATGCTAGTGTTCACAATTGTTTCCGATTATTGTCCAAAATGTGGACCATGCTGCAGCCCTCCCAGAATCAGCAAATTAATGTCTATTTTGGTGGTTAGTATCTATGCAGTCACTTCTATGCTATGCTATCTGTTCTTTTTTCAAGACACGCTAAGATCAGGGTGCAGCAGTTTTAATTAGTGATTATTACATTGAATCAACCTACAGTAACCTATGCTCCTTGGTGAAGATACACAACCTGCATCACCATGACCAAGCAGAACCTGGTAGATGTCTAATTAATAGATTAAGTACTTAAGCTACCACTATGGGGCTGAAGGAGGCTGCACATTCAGTGTATTTTCAGCTTCAGACTTACATGACATGCGGTATGTATGCAGTATCACAATATGTTATTATGGCAGGGTAAAAATACATATGAAAACGGCTTTGGAAACTGTTTTGTACTGATATCAGAAATATATTTAGGCTCTGATATCCCAAAACGAGGCAGGTAGCAGCTATGGACGACAACGGACATCTACAGCCTTCGTATCAACAGCTAGTCAACTTCAAAGTGTTTGCTGGGTGGGTAAAGGTCAACATGCCAACAGTAGCATGACGCTTCAATAAATATAAATGTACTGGGCGACAGAGGGGGGAAAGCATGAAAGATGTTATAAAAAAGAGGTCACGAAAACCCAGAAATGGCAGTGTGACCAAGACAGTACACATTTCATTTACTCTGCTCCTTTCACTGGCTTTTCCTGCTGGGCTGGGAGTAAAGAAAACATCATTTAATCAAATCTAGAGTTGTTCTTTCTGAATACAACATTGTAATGAAACTCTGTGAACAAAAAGAGTGTGAACACTGGAGCGTGGTACTATTACGCTTCAAGCAATACAAAACATGGCTAGATTATTGGTTGAACAAAATATAACAAAGCAGACATGCCCTACAGGGGTTTCAGAAGTGGTCAGAGGTATAATGAGTCATGAATAGGCAGAGCCTGCTTTTTGTTTTTGGTCACCAAAGTTTAGGGGGGGAGAGGACAAAGGTGGATTGGAGGGTATTAGATGAGGATCCCAAAAAATCTACTAAAATATTTATATATTTCTATGGTAGTCCCAAGTTATTTTTTTTAATAATTTCTCTGCTATTTCAGCTATGATGATCCTTACCTTGATGAAAGAATGCTATTTTGTGATGAAAACAATGTTGGTAAAGTATTGACACTGGGTGAAAGTTGTGCTTATTTCTCTGGTGGAGGAGGAGGGCTGGAGGAGGTGGTAGAGGACAGGGGAAGATGCTGAGCCCATGGAAGCTGCTCTTCTGGAAGCTGGCAGTCCAATTATCCTGCTACGTTGTTACAGGTAGGTCAGACATTAATCAGGACCCTCCGCACATACAGTGTAGATAGCTCTACAATTCAGCAATAAATCAAAGTCAAAAATCTTCCCATATGGGTCCTGGGACAAAATCTCCTCTTATTGGGGTCTGTAGCCCTAACGTGGGTCTAGTACTTGGGGGTGTGAGACATGCAGGGATGAAGTGGAGAGTAAACCCACCTAAATTCACTTTATCTACCTTTTTAGGCTGACATAAATCTTAATGACATAAATTCATACCATACATCACGGTAAGCTGCATCGGACTGATGTAAGTTATATGAGGATAGGGTCGTTAAAGCATACATTAATGCTTTAGGAAATATTGTTGATTTTTGTTTATATTGGTGGTTGTTTGCCTTCTGATTATCACCAGCTGTAGGTCATAGTTTACCCTGCTCTTTATTTACCGCTGCATCACTGGAGACATGAAAGCGTTTGAGAGCCCCAGGGATCATGCACATACTATCTACTGCACAGGCAACATTGTTCCCCACATTCTCCACTGTCTGCTATCTATCCAATAAATCAGAAATGCCTTGGAAATGTATATCTAGAAAAACAATCATGGGGGCTTCATGGAAGTCATGGCATATCGATGGTGGCACATATATCTGTTAATGTCATCGACCTCACTGGTTTGTTCCCCAGCCAGCCTGTGCCTCGGTGGGTCAGACATCTTTGCGACCGTCAGAGAGAACAGCCCGATGGGACAGTTCATAGCAAACCTCAGCATCACTGGGGACCCAGGGGCCAATACCATTCGCCTGTGCCTCACTGGAGAAAACGCAGACTGGTTCTTCTTAGAGGGCCGAACTATCCGGCTAAACTCCTCCTTTTCAAGAGCTCTGGATCGAGAGGTACAACCTCCCTAAATGTTACCGAAAAATGTCTAAAACGGGCAATTTTATACTCAACATTTCATTAAACAAATCTGCTTTGGTCTCAAAGGTTCAGGGATCTATTCTTATGGCAGAATTGACATGTTATGAAGATGACATAATACAGGTATGGTGTAAACTACTGTAGCATGTTTCCAACCAGTATGTCAGAGTGCCATTGACAACAAAAGGGAATACTATTGTCCTCAGCACAAAAGCAAGGCTATTTCTTTCCTCAGAGTCAGTACAGGATCATAGTTGAGATTCTGAATGAAAATGACAACAAACCACGATTCCTGGAGGAGACAATACAGCCATTTTACATCAATGAGGTACAAAATGTAGACTTACTGTAGTGGCAGAGAATAGCTTGTGTAATGTTATACATAGGGTGCGTTCGTAAATACACTCTGAGAGGGGTGCTCTCTGGTCGTTTGGAAATTCAGAGTGCTCAGAGCTTCCCTGTTCGAAAATTCAGAGCACTGTGCTCTGGAAAATAAATGCTTATCCGAGCGTCTGAACATTCCAATGTAAAAATGGCGGAGGAAGTGGTTGCAAAATGCGAAGGTTGCGGCTTGATTGGTACTCTAGACAGTATTATTCAACACACATCTACGTGTAACAGAACAGGTAATAATCCTGTTTATACATGGGATGAATTAACATTCATTTGAATTTATTTTAAAAGATGAAAAGTTAGTTAACGAGTATCTAATGTAACCTGGTAATGTTATCGTTGGTGTCCGCCATGGCTACACTTCGTTTGTAACGATTTTTAACTGACCGTCAATTAACTGATTTCGGAACGCTCTATGAGGTTGAAACCAGAGCAGATTTTCAGAATGAATTTACGAACGCACCTTAAGGCTGTGTGCAGTCAATTCTGTTGTTATTAACATTTGTGAAGTTAGCAGCGCAAATTCACTGATCCCGCTTTCAAATGATGAATTAAACATAACAAATGTTTCATCTCTCTCCAGTTTACACCAGTGAACTCTGTTGTCTTCACTGTCAAGGCAATTGATGCGGACGGAGACATTATTAGCTACATCATCGACAAAGCATTGGTATAATGTAGCTTACTCACATAAAGTAAAATGAATTCAAATGCCACCCTTTAAGGCCTCTACAACCCATATGGCTTCAAGTGATAGTATGTTTTTTAGTTAGGAAAATTTGTAACTACATTGTAACAGCTAATACGAACTAGTTGGCTGAGCACAAAAAGCCCCAAGCTAAAATATACTGTATTTCTACTTTGGAACCTATTCACTTGAACTTTTCTCCTGCCTTTGTTTATCCTATGAATCATGCTACTGATCTACTTACTATGGCTCTGTGAGCAAACCCTGTACTGATGAACGTTACCGTGTACACATGTGATCTCCCCATAGCCTGACGCCGACTACTTCAGGATAGATTTGCCAAACAGCGGGAATGTGGTACTGGACAAGCCGTTGGACTATGAGACCAAAACCCAACTACAGCTGGTCATCTATGCCAGGGTAATACATGTTAATCCCTTTTTCATTAACCAGGAAGGCATTGAGGCCAGAGGACAATAATTAAAGCCAAAGGGTATTACATCATCTAATAGCATTACATTACATTACATTACATCATTTAGCAGACGCTTTTGTCCAAAGCGACTTACAATAGTAAATTTTTCGTCAACATTAGTCAGACCAGCTAAACACTTCAATAGGAACAGGTAGCATGAACACTTCAATAGGAACAGTAGCATGGAACACTTCAATAGGAATAGTAGCATTAGTAGTACTAAGAGTAGAAGAAAAGAGTAGAAGGAGATATGTATGAAAAGAGTAGAAGGAGATATGTTTAGATAGGCATTAAATCCAACAACTGTTAGACCAGGCATAAAAAACAAACAACAACATGACATAATCATTGAAATATTAAAATATGATGTACCGGTACTATAGCTGCTTCCAGCTATCCAGTGTGTTTGCTGACATCTATTGCTTTATGTTTTAAAAACCAAAGAGGGTCCAAGGCCCTCTGTTGTGATAGCAAAAATTACCTTTATTTGATATTGGAAATCAGAAAATGTAAAGGTGCACTGGGCAAGATTTTTATGTAAAAATACACGTATAAGCCTAAATCACAAAGTTGGGCTGCAACAGAGAGCATCCCATCCCCACTGAATGAACCAAAATGAAATTGTGGCCCGCTCACAGGAAGTGATGAATTGAGAGTGAAATACAAACCATCTACTAAACAGCAGTGAGCGGCACTCCATCCAAGCTGGACTCATGAGCTTGCTGTGTGCAGTTTACTCACGTCACCTTACAGGATTTCAGGGTATTGAAGTTTGAACTCAAAAAACAGGTTGCATATTCCTTTACATTCTTTTATCAATTCAGGGGAGAGCAGAAGATAAGACAGACATGGTATGGTCGGGTCATTGATTGACTGCCATGTGTAATCTTGGTACAGCTGACAGTTGAGGATAACAAGCCATGCTCACCTAAACCCTCTCTCACCTGGATAAGAGGGACACCTATGTGAGGATGCTGTCTGTGGACTACAGCTCAGCATTCAACACCATAGTTTCCTCCATACTCTACAGCAAGCTCAGGGCTCTGGGCCTGAACACCTCCCTATGCAGCTGGATCCTTCACTTCCAGTCGGGCCGACGCCAGGTGGTGAGGATTGGCACCACCTCCTCCTCACTGACTCTCAACACGGGCCCCCCAGGGATGTGTTCTCAGTCCTCTCCTGTACTCCCTGTACACACACGACTGCGTGGCCACGCAGAACTCCAACACGGTCATCAAGTTCACCGATGACACGGTGGTGGTAGGCCTGATCTCCAACACCGATGAGCCAGCCTACAGGGAGGAGGTTCTATTCTTGGGAATAGCATGACACTGATGAAAGTCTACTGACGATACATGCGTCTTATCTGCTGCTCTTCACTGAATGAATAAAACAATGTAAAGAAAGAATATGCAACCTGTTTTTTGAGAGTGGACCATAGTGTATATGTTGGCTGGTATTTTGTTTTGTTCTGAGTGTAAGTGAATTGTTAATCTTATTTGGATATTCAAGCCAACATCATTCAAAGTCAACAGTTACCTCGTGCAGCCATTTGGAGGCACCAAGTGCAGCTGACGATCCTACACCCTGACGAAGGTTCATTCAAGCTGAAACATTCAGTCCGTTTTTCAGATTGCCAATGTAAAATAAAGGTTTTTAACTTTTGCTATCACAGTGCCTCCGACCCTCTTTAGTTTTTATCAACACATTATTTCTGCCATGGATGTTTCTGGTATCAAGTATTGCTCCCAAATATTTGGTCTAATCTATTGCTTTATATATCATGATGTGTAATACAGGAAGCAAACACCAGGGAGAAGTACAACACAACCACCACCTTGACTGTGAACATCAAGGACGGGGATGACCATTACCCACATTTCGTTCCCTGCACACCAGCCTCTCCAGACATGATCCTCCCTGTCTGCACCAACCCCGTTTACACAGCCAACATCACAGAGAAAGACCAGGTTGACATGGTCTTTTCTTAAAGTAAAAAGCCACCTTAAAACACATACATGTGCCTTGCATTTCCGGGCCCAGTTTGTTGTTTGGTGGTGTATTTCTCTCCTTGTTGATATATTTCCAGCGCAGCTACAATGTAGTTTGATAGCAGTAAACTAAAACATCAATGGGAAACCTCAAGTTTTGATGCGAGTCCATCAGAATAAAATACTTTCTCGACTCATTTTGCACCAACGTTCAACCATCATACAGGGAGAAACCCATCGTAGCCTCAATAGACCAGAATGATGTGCAGCCACTTTCTTGACTGGAAAAACGTATATTCTTACTATAGTATTGTTATTGCTCTCTCCACTTACTAGTTCTGAAAGCAACAAGTCCAGGCAAGTTCTCTGGGGGTTCTCGAAAGGCATTCTGGGAAACGTAGGAAATCATTAACTGCAGATGTAGATGAGGCAGGTTGAGGGAAAGTACACCAAAAAATGTATTACAACACTTCATCACAAAATAACTACTGGAATGCACTGAACATCACAGATTGATAATATCACACAATGCAAGAGGATCCAAGGGTGGATTTTTCCTTTAATCATGGCACAATCCTCAGTTGGAGAACCACTGGTCTATCCTCCGATGCAGCAACTCCTTTCTGTTTCAGGACATTATTCTGGATTTTTTTCCTGGTCCGATACATGCAGAGGACGGCGACAGAAGCCTTGACACTCCTCTAACCTACACGATTCTTTCAGGTGAGGACTTAGCACTATCAGCCCATTTCATTCCATTTGACAATTACACATCCTGATATGAAAGAATCGCAGAGAGCATCTTTGTGGTATAAGTCAAAATTGGTGCCAAGATTATTTTGGGAATCCTTTCATCATCCATTCATCCTTAAAAACATGCTGTTTAGACTTACAATAATTACATTTTGTCAACAGTAGTCAAACCAACCGTATATCGCAGTCTTCATCAGCTAAGCCTTCAATATGAATAAATAGCATTAATAGTTAGAAGGAATACTTTTTTAAAAATTCATCTATTATACTAATGTCTCAAAGTTAATGTGGTAATGATTTATTGATGTTAAAATGATAGGATAAATAAAATGACACTAGCAACTTTAATATAGACAGTATTTGAGTGTCTACCTACAAGTATTTATATTTGACCCAGCAGGTACTGACCATGGCAGATTTGTGATTGCCAACCAGGCAGGAGAGATCACATTAACCAGACCAGTGGAAAGCAGACAACTGACACCCACATTCACACTGTGCATCATGGTATGTTTTGCCTTTCATGGATGTTTCACAAATCTATTATTGAATTACATGTTTACAAAAAAGAGATGAAAGTAACATTGATGTTTGTTGAACATCTACAAAACTGTTACCTACAGGCATCTCAGCTGAATGATCC
Organism: Acanthochaenus luetkenii; assembly: GCA_900312575.1. NCBI lineage: Eukaryota > Metazoa > Chordata > Actinopteri > Beryciformes > Stephanoberycidae > Acanthochaenus > Acanthochaenus luetkenii. The sequence goes on from OMOT01045616.1 coordinate 16,562, forward strand.
AATGAAGTACAGTGTGACAACAGCGTTGGTAAGAGTGCTAGCCGAGAACAGCTTCCCTCCTTTCTTCAACAGAACTACCTACAAGGGCTTTGTCATCCAGAGCTCCAGCCCTGCCACTATCATCTCCACCTATGGGAACCAAGTGCTCCTCATCCAGGCCATTGACAAAGACTTCAGAGATGTAAGACTAGATACTCTACTTATCTCTTGTCATCCTTAGAAGAAAAATGACAAGCTACTAGATAAATGCCTCCTGTCTCACTTAGGGGCATCATGCACCCTTAACACAACTTCATGGCCACAGTGACATTCAACTAAATAAAAAGCCACAACTCAAAAGTGAATTGCTATCTCAGCAATACTATGTTAAAATGGGTATAGCAGTGCCTCTTACATGTGAGATCATCAAGAGCCCAACAGCTTGTACAGAGAGGTATTAACATTTTGTGAGCAGCCGATCTTACATATCTTTAATAACTGATCCACAGTACCCAACTGATTGGTCGTAATGGGGGGATTAGCCAAATTATATCTTCAAATCTGATTGGCTGGACTCAGTGAATTTTTTTTTTTATGGATCAGTTTGCCCATCTTGCATCCACAAATAAATGCAAGCCATTCCACACATGCCAGGTGATGCTTACATGCAAAAAACATATTTGTGAAGCATTATTTTGTTTGTAAGATATAAAACATATTTGTGGATCTTATTTTATTTGTGTAACATTAATATTTTTATTTGTAGATCTTATTTTATTTGTGTAAAGTTCACACTATTTATCTATTTATGAGACAATAATACCCCCATATATAGCTTTCAGTTACAGCCTACCTCTAGTATTGCTGGAACAAGGGCAGCTGCTGCTATCAGTCTTTTTGCAGAAAAAAAGTTAACATTCTTTTTTGCATCATGACCTGAAATATCAAATATATTTCAGCATTTTACCATACAGGCTGTAGTGCTTCTAACTCTACCTCTACTCATCATATATAGACAGGCACGCCGTGAAACACATGCAGTCACAGATGTCACGGTTGCGTATAGTTTAGGACCCAATAGCAGACACAGGAGGAGGAGGCAGGAGGTTCCAGATATAATGGAATATTTAATCCACGCTGCCAGACAGGTACAGGTACAAAGCATCATGCACCGAAAACATAAGAC